>JAGFZM010001653.1:44489-56741 GCA_017657215.1 Limnothrissa miodon | reverse complement strand
GTTGTGTGTGTGCGCGTATGCACAGGGTGTGTTGTGTGTGTGTGCTTTTACATCTGCTGACTAAGCTGTCCCCCCCCAGTCTGCTACATTCACACACTGTATGTGTGCATGCTAACACCCCTGTGAGGCAGCCAATGAACAGAACGGATGGAGAGCCATTAATCACCATCACTGCTGACAGCCTGTTCCTCTTCCCCCTTATGAAACTGCCATTCCACAACATGTACACGTACACTGACGCATCAGCCTCAGTTTACTGTACCACACGAACACAAACATAAAATACAATAATTTATACAACTCCAGCAGATGCCAGGAGCATTAAGTAGAATCACAAAACAGTGGCCACCAAAGATTCTATAGCGCTCCGCTTTAGAATCTGTGGTGGCCACTTAATTTATCAGATGATTATATCCTGAATTTCCTATGCCATTTATCTATCTATCAGTTTATCTATTTATTTACTGTATCTATTTATCTTTCTATCTATGTACATACCCCCCCCGTCGTGGTAGAAAAATATATATAATACAATATAACATAATATCATATAATAATTATATTAAACAAAAGCATGCATATAAGTAGGCCTTCTGTATTAGCTTGCACATCTACCCACTCTATATAACTGAATGTGTTCCCTCTGTTCTGCTCGATGGTCCTGGTTTGCTTTGTTTCCTCCACTTCTTCCATGTTTTCTCAGCGGCTGACTTAAATTGACAGAACAGACTGAAATATGTGGAGGTCGGCAATGGGAAGCCTCAGCTGTCGCATTTTTAACCCAAAGCCCTTTTTACTCCTAGACAATGTACACTGTGGCGTGCAGATAGAAGTGTTGTGGTCAGAGTGTTGTTTATGCTTGGAATCTGATAACTGATCAAAGCCTTCACTTCAGAAATTGTTTCAGTGTAAAGTTTTTTGGTAAGAGGGGAAAAAAATAACATGTTATGTTATATCATGAGAAAGATGGAGTTTGTTGAGATGAGACAAACCTTGGAACACTGAAGTGCTCTGTGATAAACAAACTTGATATTCTAGCAGATTTGTGTTACAGTTTTCTTCATGTGGACCCTCCATGACTTATTAGGGCCCTTCATGTAGGTCCTTGGAGATCCTGTGTGTGTGTGTGTGTGTGTGTGTGTGTGTGTGTGTGTGTTTGTAGTGTGGCCTGTCCTATGTGAGGTCGCAGTCAGCTTTCCTGGAAGCATTCTGGTTTTGAATGTACAGTATGCTCTTGTGACCTGCACAACAAGCTGAGCGAAGTCAGAAAGCAGACGCTATCGTGTTCACACTAACCTCATGGGAGGTCGGCAAACCGAACCGCGTGTAGTGATGAATTATGATATGGACTCCATTACTACATATGACGTCCATGTTGTGGCTAGCGCTAACATTGTGGCTAAGTCTAACGTTGTGGTTGTCTAACGTTGAAGAGTCGTCTTTTGTTGTGGATGGTTATTGGGATTTTGAAAGGTGGTCAGTCTGGGATTTGTTTAGATTGGACTAGCTTGTAGAGACAATTTAAAGGTTTTCTTTTAACTCTTGTAAAAACTCTTTTTAAAACAGGGCTCATTCCATTAAGCAACAGTAAAAAATCTTAAGCTGCCTTCCCGTAAAGTAAAGCCATTACTTCTTCCCAATTGTGTGTTATCATTTAGATGCATTCCTATGATGTTATCATAATGTTTCTCCCTCTGAAGGGGAGTCATGTTAAAGCAGCACCAAGGAGTTTTGAAAGTCACACTGTCTAGAGGTTGGAAACAAGATCTTGCCATAAGGCAAGTCAATTGTAGTTTTACTTGAACTACAGATCGCTACCCGATTGGGCAAACTTGTTTAGTGCCATTATAGTCGATAGAGGGCCGCAGAACAAATGCAGCAAGTATCGTTCACCACTGAAAACATTATTTTAAGATACTGAATGGTACTGAGTCTTTGGTGTTACTTTAAAGAAAGCCTTCATTTTATCATGTTTTTGCAGGGGCATCACCTTAAATTATGTCATGTAGTGTGTAAAAAAAATGACCCTTGTTACAATATACGTGTCACCACTTCTCTTCTCCATCAAACTCAAAGCTCTTGCATGTCCTTACATGAAATGCAAATGGAGTAGTGGAGTACTTCTATAGTCTTGCTCTGACAAACAGAGCTACTGAGAAATTTGTGAATCATTAGAACTTATCCAGGGCTGAGAGGCATGTCTGGGAGACAGACTGGGCGGGATGTTGCTTAATTGGTTTCTGTCAGTTAATTGTAGCTCTCTGTTGGAGGAGTGGAATACCTGTGCCATAATATCATGTGTAGCTGTCACATCACTATTCCTGTCATTCAGATGCGTTGGTGATGTGCAAGTTAAGATTCTTTACCCTTAACAAGCTGCTAAGAAATCAGTAGGCTGTGTCTGTAAGAAGATGATTTGGCAATGCAAAAAATGTCTCATTAGTCTCATTCAGTAATCTATGAATCTGTTTCAAGGATCATGGGAGGGCGGGGGGGGGGGGGGGGGTTGTCTTTCTTCCATGCATGGGGTGGAGTCTGTAGAAGAGTGAAACAGACAGGTCCATCTTTCATACCTGTCATCCTAGATATATCCTAGCTCACCAGCCACACAGCCAACTTAGGCAAACATATGGCACTCACAGGCAGACACACACAAACACAAACACACACACACACACTTAAACACACACACACACTTTACGATCCTCTTATGTTGGGTGGACATAGTGATTTACATACACCACAATACTCTCTCTCTATAAGTCTCTCCTTGATATGGCTTAGATCCACAGACACTGCAATGCATGACCACGACCATTACGATCATGCACATGCTTTGCCTCTCACACACACACAGGCACACACAGACACACAGACACCCACACACTGCAGACTATGAATCACTATCAGATGAAAAACACACACGCACACACACACACACACACATGCACAAGCATACTGTATGTGTACATATTACATACACACACATACACACTCACACACATCGCTATCTGATCAAATCACTCATATCTGCCAACATTGTCCTCTTGAACACATAGTGGAGCCTCCCTTCCCAACCAGGACTGTCAGACTCCCACTGGGAGACATGAGCTGCCTTTCTGCCTGTCACTCCCATGCTCCCTGTCTGCAGCAGCCGAGGATAGAGGGAGGCAGGAAGACGGAGGGAGATGAAGAGAAGAAGGGGGGAAGAGAGATGTGTGTGTGTGTGTGTGTGTGTGTGTGGGGGGGGGGTTAACAGGTTCTTACTAGAGAATCTGAGGATAGAGTGAGAGAGAGAGGAAAAGAAAGGAGACGGAGGCAGCGGTGTGTGTGTGTGTTTGTGTGGAGGGTAAAGAGGGCTTGAGAGGATAGAGGGAGGCAGGAAGACGGAGGGAGATGGAGAGAAGAAGGGGGGAAGAGAGATGTGTGTGTGGGGGGTGTCTGAGGATAGGGTGAGACAGAGAGAGAGAGTAAGAGAAAGGAGACAGAGGAAGCAGTGTGTGTGTGTGTGTGTTTGTGTGGAGGGTAAAGAGGGCTTGAGAGATGCAAAAGTTTCTGCACTTGAGTGTGTTTGGTAGTACTATATGTCAAAATCAATTTAATAGTCAGGAAAGTCAGGGAGTGGGGTGTGATTTAGGCCTATTCTGTGTCATCATCAGCCTACAGAAAAGTGAACCCAGTTTATTAGTTTATATAATAAAAACAGCTGATTAGAGATGGGGCAGTGGAGGTTATAAATGGCATGTATGGTGGCCCCACCCAATAGTGCTGGAGCGTGTGCCAGAGGCCGTCAGAGCCAGGCGTCAGGTGTGGTTGTGAGGGCAGCGTTCAACTGTGGAGCTGGAGGACAGATCTCAGACGGACAGATTTGGTGACTGCGGTGGGCTAAGAAACCTGTTCCACATGGCTCACCACTAATGATAGATACAGTATTAAGGGTTGGACCTCCTCTCTCCTCTCTCCTCTCTTCTCTCCTCTCCTCTCCTCTCCTCTCTTCTCTCCTCTCTCTTCTAATCTCTCTTCTCTTCTCTCCTCTCTCCTCTCTTCTCTTCTCTTCTCTTCTCTTCTCTCTCCTCTCTCCTCTCCTCTCCTCTCTTCTCTCTCCTCTCTCCTCTCTCCTCTCCTCTCTTCTCTCTTCTCTTCTCTCCTCTCTCTTCTCTCCTCTCTCTTCTAATCTCTCCTCTCCTCTCTTCTCTTCTCTCCTCTCTCCACTAATCTCTCCTCTCCTCCCTTCCTCTCCTGACCTCTCTATGATATCTGTATCAGACTGACTCAATCGGAGATGAAGTGTTTTTATTCTGCTCTCTCTCTCTGCGCTCGCTCGGACACGAGGCTTGTAATGAGAACGCTGTCAAGCCTTTGGAGAAGATTGCTCTTTCATCATTCCTCACTGATCCCTTCTTCTCCTCGTCCTCCACTGTACTCATGTGTCCCTCTTTTTTGTGCTCTTGGGGTTTTGGTTGTACTCTTTTTCTCTGGCGCTTTTGGTCGCCTCTCTCGCGGTCGTATTTCTCTCTCTACCTTCTACTCACTGACTTCTACTCCATTTCTCTCTTCTTGTTTATCCCTCTCTCCCCCTTCCCCCCCATATCTATTTGTGTTTAAACGTGATGTGTTTTTATTTGGGGACTCTGACATTCAAATAAGTGACTGTCAATAGATGACAGACTGGTAGTTAGTTATGGTTGACTGTAACTGTGGGTTATTATTCCCACTCTCATTAGTACGGCTACACTAAACGTCTCTACATTTAGGGGGACTGAGCAAACAGTTGGCCATGGATTGACTTTAGTTTGATGACACCATTGTCTGTATTTGTCATTTGACAATGTAGTGACATGTTTGTCGCTCTCTCTGTTTTTATTAGACTACAGTAACACACACACACACACACACACACACACACAGGGTTCAGGGTGCAAAGCAATGCAGAGTTGGCGGTAGTCACTCAGTGAGCATCCATTTCTGACTTATAAATGTGATTTATTCTTGATACTTTCCCCGATGGGATCAAAAAAGTATATACTTAAGACTTATACTACATATTAAAAACAAAAGAGTATATACTGCATACTCTAGTTCAGAGAGAGTGGGAATGTCTTTATCAGTTCAAGCTCAGCTTAAATGTCTTTAGCAGGAAGACGCGGGGACACAGACAGAGAGATGGACAAAGAATGACAGACACAGAAATCTGAAGACAAAGGCGAGAGCAGCTGAACGGCTTCTTTCCTTTTCCCATCAACGCTCGGAGAGCTTCTGTCACGGATAATTCCCATGTGGGAAGGTCAGCGGAGTGAACAGCAATGTCTGCCGCTCCGAACCGAGTGATGCCCCTCATGAATTATTCACGTCGCACAGTTAAACGCAACAAATGTTCACTCTGAATGCGGGGGTTCACTCTGAATGCGGGGGTTAAGTCTATCATAAGATGGAGTGAATGCAGTTATGTTGCGAGTCATCAGGTTAAGTGTTACACACACATACACACACACTCAATCTGTCCCTTTCTTCTTTGCTTGCAGAGAGGACTCTGAAAGACAACACTGCAAAGTACATAGAGCTTCTGGAAGACCGACTTCACAGGTGAGACAAAAATGGATGGATCTGTTTTTCTCCCTGACTCCTTTTCTCCTTTTCTCCTCCTCTCATCTATCCTCGCACATTTGCAGACACCTCCAGGTCCCGTTATATACTGATTATGCAAACTACTTCACACACACACACACACACACACACACACACACACACACACACACACACACACACACACACACACACACCTATGTTATTTATTTCCTGTGATCCCTCCCATCTCCTGTATCGCTATGCTAAATGATTCAGACTCGGGTCCAGGGCAGCCGTTGCCTTCTCCCTTTGATGGCCTCAGAGTCAGAGGCGGGAGAGAGACAAGATGCATAAATGGATCTCTGCTCTCATAGGGTTAGACTACTCAAGTGACAGAACACACAGTACTCCAATGAGTTTTTTTTTTTTTTTTTTTTTTTTTCCTTTTTTCTTTTTCTTTTTTTTTTCTTTTACTTTTTTTCTCTTTTCTTTTTCTCCTTTGTCCCCTCCTGCCCTCTCTGTTGGTTTCCGCTGTTTTCTTTCTTTTACAATAATTAAATGCCTGAGTTGTACTTCTTGATCACCCTCTGTGCATGACTCATCACATTCAACTCAAGCTTTTTGTTGTTCGTTGAGGTGTTGAAATTTTATTGCATGGTTGGAAGAAAAATTTTCTCATGATGAGAGAGCTGCACGCAATGACCCGGCAAGAGTTCATTGTCTCACGGTAACACAAATGGAGGCTTCCGTCTGCCAAGCGCCAGACATATGGTTGGCTGTTCTCATCGTGGATGAAGCTCAGGCTTAAAGATGTGCCAAGCTTGGTCTGTTGCCAAAGTCATATGAATGGAGGATTTGAAAACAAATCAACATCAAGTGTTTCTCACCTCAGCTGCTCCAAAACATTCTCTTCAGACTCACCCTACCTGTGGTGTCAGCACTTATGAGGTCTGAGTTACAGTATCTACTTAGCATATACTGTATCAATGATTACAGTCAATACTCTTTCAATGCTTTGTGTTTTTGTTTTGTTGTTTTTATTGAAATCATTTACACAAGCAAATACACTGTGTGCTGCATGGACAGGTTCCCAGTCACTTGTTTGTGAGTGTGCAGGAGGTTCTTTGATGACTCTGTCTTTTCATAGTTCTCATCACAGGGGAGTGAGTCCTCCTTTGGTTAGCCTACACAGCTCCCTCCTATAATTACTTCCCCAGCAAGAGCAGGCCAGAGGCTGACCTCCCGTCAATCACTACTGCGTCCTGTCCACCCACCCACAACCTTGTACCACTCTTAACACAGCTGCAGCTCCTGGAAGTGTGTGTGTGTCGTGTGTGTGTATGTATGTGTGAGTGTGTATGTGTGTGTAGGTGCGTGTGTATGTGTGTGTGTGTATGTTTGTGTGTGTCTGTGTGTGTGTGTGTGTGAGTGTGTGTGTGTGTGAGTGAGTGAGTGTGTGTGTGTGTGTGTGTGTGTGTGTGTAAGGGGGGTGGGTGGTGTTTTCCCCAGGTTAACCTGCGTAGCCTGTCAGGCTGGAGGCTAGAGGAAGTGCGAGCTCCCTATCTGCAGGAGGAGGGAGGCGGGCCTGGTTCCTCTTGAGACAGTGGGGTATGGGGAAACTAATTATCTGTCTTCCTATATAGACTCACTGGGATGGGAGCGGCTGCCAGGGTGTGTGTTTGTGTGTGTACTGTGTGTGTGTGTGTGTGTATGTACTGTATGCATGCATGTGTATCTGTACTGTATGTGTTTGTGTACGTGCATGTGTGTACTGTATGCTTGTGTGTATGTGTGTGTTTTGTTCAAGCGTAAATGTCAGCTGCACAGTTTCGTAGAGCTGTTTACTGCTGGAGAAGCACTCTTGCCGAGGACACAGACGGATGTGTTAGCCTGGTTGTACCAAACCCTCGTACTAATATCGTACAGAAGGTCTGGACCTACTCCATTCAGAATCGATTTCAGGCAGGAGGCGTGAACTCTGTTGAAGTTTGAAACGATTGGTCCTGATTTTACCCAATCGCTAACGTTTGGTTGCGATTGCCAAACAACCAGCTAGAGACTACAACGTGCATATGACCGACGTCATCGTTAACACTCTCCTCCCCCCACCCCCACCCCCCGTTCGCTGATTGGTCCGGTGGAATGCATCCCTGAGAAATTGAGTTCAATGGGATCAGACCCAGACGTAATGCTGGAGGCAATTGAAAATTGAGCGGAATCTTACGTATGGCCATGTCAGGCTACGGATGTGTTCCCCTGCAAATGCTAACTAATGCAGGCCTTTGTTTTCCTTCCGGCTCATTGAAATACAAAAGACCAGCCGGATATAGTGTGGATGTTAGCCATCCGTCCTAGCGCATCCTGCGTGCTGTAGAACAGGTTCAGAAATCAAATGTTAAAGGGGATTAGGAGCCAGCTGTCATCCTAGTAAATTCACTCCCAAACCACCCGCTTGTGTGTATATTTATGAGTCCAAAGATTGACGTGCCATTTAGAAGGTGAACCTCTGTCTGTCTTTCAGTTCCTCCCTTTATCTCTCTTCCTTTCTCTCACTCTCTCTCTCTTTCTCTTTCTGCTTGTCTCATTCTGCTCTGTCTGCCCCCCTCTCTCCCACTTTCTCTCTGTCTCTGTCTGATCCTCCTCTGTCTTCTCTTCCCTCCCTCACTCTCTTTTTTCTCTCTCTCTCTCTCTCTCTCTCTCTCTCTCTCTCTCTCTCTCTCCCTCCCTCCCTCCCTCTCTCTCCCTCTCATCCTTCTCTCTTTTAGAAGAGTTTCAATGTGCATCTAATCTTGCTGTAACTTTATAAGAAAAGTTGAAAAGCACTTGTGTTAAAAAGCACTTATTATTTGTTATTCGTCAGCTATATTCCCTTTGGTTGTCCACAGAGGTTTTGTTTGGCTGTTGTGTTTGTCACTGAGACACTCCGAGAGGGGATGCTAATTTCCTGTGGAGCAGGCAGGTGCCCTCTGCCACTGACCTTATCTGACCACACATCACTCATATATATGCTCTTTCTTTCTTTTCTTTTCTTTCTTTCTTATCTTTTCTTTCTTTCTTTCTTTCTTTCTTTTCCTTTCTTTCTTTCTTTCTTACTCCTCGCCTCTCTTCTCTGCAGAAATCTTTTTTGGTTCTCTTTTTTTTCTCTTAACCCCCCTCCATCTCTTTCTCTATCTTACCCACACACTCACACACACTCTTACACACACTTGCATAGCGTCTCAGAAAGTGACCTCCCCTGCCACGTCCCCGGGGCCCCTGCCTGTCTGGCTTCTCGGAATTGAACATGTCAGCAACCATAGGCACTTTAGTCATGGGCAGTCTCACACACTAGACAGGTTTGTGTTCGGCTCGTCCGAGGCCATCAGCTGTGGGAGGGTCCAGTTGGTCTCGGTCCTCTGATAAGAAATCAAGGGGCTGAGACCCATTAGATTGTAGCTGTGTCCCCCCGACGGGACTCCTGTCTGGCAGGGGTGGTGAGGGCCGGGTTCCCAGTGTCTCTGGATCATGTTACTCTGGTCAGCATGTCCACTTAGCTAGCTTGCCTGACCTCAGAAGACACTTTTCTCATCAGGTGGTGATTTTGCGAAAAAATTTGTAGCCACATAAAATCCTTTTTTTTTTTTTTTCAAATTCACCTCTGAGCAAATTAACTAAAAAATGTCTTATTGATACTTTAGGTTACTTTTTTGAAGCAAATCAACTTTTTTGATTGTTAGAGGACAATGAGGGTCAGCTCATTGTCAGAGAACTTTTGTTTTGTTCTGTGTGTGCATGAAAAATCTTCACAGTGTTTTGCAGTGAATTTCTTCACAGTGAATTCACTATTTTCCTATCATTCAAAATGGAACAGTTGCCCTAATTACAAATACATTGTACTATGATTTAAGCAAAATGACATTGTATTTTCTAATTAACCACATTGTCCTACCATGCAGTAGACTGGCAGTAAAACTGAGCACGAGGAGCATCATTCTCTCAAGCTGTCAGGGTTTCTTATCTTATCTTGTCAAGTAAGAGTTAAATTAGTTGCTATGCTCAGCAAACAATTAGCCATCTCTATGTGGCTTCTGGAAGGATCCCAGCGCAAAAAGTGCTATTTAGGCAGAATTTGTGTTTTGCTGGACTGTTTTCCCTCTACTAATCTGGACCAACTTAATGAAGAGCTGCAGTCTGTGCCTCAGTCTGTGTCTGTTTTCTCATGTCTTCATTATAATTATAAGATGCACAAGAACCATGTGCATGCATTTCAGTATGCCAGATTTGTGTCTTTCAACAATATCATGATATATTGAATAAAGTATTTTTGTAAATGCAGAGAAATTTGGCCATTAATATCCCTGGTTACATTAAAAATAGAATTATATTCTGGTTACAGAGGATTGTTAGTGCCCCATGGTGGTCTTGCTGCTTTTCAGGATTCCATTATGCACAGAATCACAGAATCTTCCAGACTCCACAGCTCTCCAAAATCATGATAAGGTGTTTGCATGCTGCTGTATCCTGGCTTTCAGAATACCCCACTTAGAATATCCTGATTTCTCCAAACCCTCACAAGTGCATATTCAGGATACTAAATTCAGGAAAAGGTTTAAAATGTTCAAAGGCGAAGCCTTGATACCTAATATCCCAGTAGTAATTTAGATATTTAAGTGCATTTAAACGTAGCCAATAAGAAGCAAGTATGAGAGCTTTCCATCCATTCCCTATGTTCACTGAGTCTGTTGATTGACATTGGTCATTACAGAACTAGACCACCTTGGCCTGGGGATTTAATGAGGCAAAGTGACTGTGACAGACAAAGACACGTTATTTCAGAGGGATAATGAAGTTCTGTTGAGCTGCCTGACAAGCCCCCTCAGAATGGGGAAATGACTCAGAATTTTTTGAAGAACTGTAATTACTTGCCAGAGACTGTATCTGTGTGGAAATGACACTTCCTGGTTTCTTGCTGTTTTTCAATGCTTGTTTAAAAGATCTCACGAACTATGACTCCTCCGAGGTCACAGAAATAACAAAGTAATGAAAAGCCGATGAATCTGACAAACTAACTCTGAAATCAGGACACTGAACAGAAATTATTTCTCTCCAACAGAATACTCATAGGATAGACAACCATTAAAATGTTCTTATTTTAATGCTTTCTTTTTCTAATTTATATGTCGATAATAACAAGCGAATGTTAATGCGAATATTGTGTGTGTCTGCGTTCGTTTGTGTGTGTGTGTGTGTGTGTGTGTGTGTATGTTTGTGTGTGTGCATATCTTGTGTATGTGCGTATGGGTGGGTGTGTGTGTGTGTGTGTGTGCGTGCGTGTGTGTGCAGCTGTGGGAGTCCAGCGCTGGAGCGGGTGTGGGAGGCTGACTTGGAGGCTTGCCATCTCATCCTGAGGGGCCTGCAGCTCCGCACTCCCAGCTGCTCAGGCCCAGATAGCGAAGAGGCTCCCCCCACGCCCGACCTGGGTCCACTCTCCCAGACATGCGAAAAAGCAGAGGCGGACTGTGCCATGCTGACTGCCCTGGGGGGTCGCTGGTGCCCGGAAGCCAACTTGCAGCACTCTGAATTCACCAAGGTACTGTGAGAAGCATATCTGTGTCAGACAGCTTTTACCTGTACAGCTCAAGCTAAGGCCCGGCCCGGACCTCTCTTTGGGTCCAAATGGGCCTTTGGAAGCTTTTAGATGTTGTGCTGACTAGCACCGCTTTGTCACCGGGGAGCTGACGTCTCAGACACAAATCTGGTGGTGTCGTTGGTGCACTGCCCAGCTCCTCCAAACTGCCCAATTCCAGAACGTTATGAAAAACCACCCTGTTGCTGTACATGTGCTAGGCTTACCGCGCTGTGCAAAATTTATCGCCAACTCATATATATATATACACACCATAATTATATTTTGTTTTGGCTGTGTTGTAAAGACCACGCGTATTTATCTCATGTTCAAAAATAAGAAGAAAATACTGGAAATTAGTAAAAACACTACACCCCACTGGAAGATTTGAAATGATTGCTTACTGGCATTGCTAAAACACAATGTGAGGTGCCCAGGACTGAATCTGTAGCGAGAAACCTGCTGTACCCTCCATTCTCAATATCGTTTGTCTTTTCCTGCTACTCTTAGCTCTCTCTTAGTTCTGACTCCCAAAACGTTTGTGCTTTTACTCAGTGTCACAGAAGAGGCTTTCAGGGTTTATTTTCTCTTTGAGTTCTGAGATCACCTGTTCTTTTTTCAATGATTGCTTTTCTCTCTGTCCTCTGCTGTCTGTGTCTATCTGCCTTTAAGTTCCTCTCTCTTTCTCTCTCTTTCTCTCTCTCACACACACACACACACACACTCAACAATAAACAGCTCACAAGCCTCTGCTATGCTAAATGACTAACTCCTCTTCATTTCTCTCCTGTGCATGCATTTGCCTTCTCTCTCTCTCTCTATCTCTGTTTTATTTCCCTCTTTTTTCCTTTGTCCTCTTCAAGACTGGCAACGTGTCCTAACCCCTCTCCCTCTTCTCCTCCTCCTCCTCCTCTTTCCTTCTTCTGCCTTCTCCAAGAGCAAAGGTGAGCCGAGGCCACTTTTTTTCTTATCTTTTCACACACATCCCTTTTTCTCTCCAACTCTTACACATTTGCGGTTTTATGTCAGTATCCACAACAACAGACTGTTAATAAGACACGTTAAGAAACGTCTCTCATTTT
>JAGFZM010001653.1:1057-38299 GCA_017657215.1 Limnothrissa miodon | reverse complement strand
CCACCCCCCCCCCCCCCCCCCCCACACACGCACACACACACACACACACACATACAGTCACTACTTGGCTTAAGCCCATGAATTATTTACCCCCATGTGGATGGCACTCATTATGGCGAGGAACAAGCTGATGAGGCATGATTTGGGGGATGAGTCGACCTCTGGGCCGGGCGATCCCACCAGAACCGCTCTAATCTTTGTTTGACTGCTAAAGCCCAGATAATGAAGCAATAGGTGTTTTTTTTTTCGGATGTTGGCAGGCTAACGCTCATCTTCATATTCACCCTCAACCTCACACTTGCTTCCCTTTTTAGTGGTGTGTGAGCACGCACTAATGTGTGAATCCCAGTGTGTGTAAGTGTGTGCGTACGCATGTGCATTTGTGTGCCTGTGTATAAATGTGGATGTGTGCTTGTGTATTTTTATGTGTGTGTGTGTGTGTGTGAGTATGCATGTGTATGTGTGTGCGAAGGCATGTGCATGTGTGTGCCTATGTGTGTGTGTGTACAGTATGTGCATATTATGCATGTGTGTGTGTGTGTTTGCCTGTGTGTGTGTGTGTGTGTGTGTGTGTGTGTGTGTGTGTGTGTGTGTGAGACAGATACAGAGAACCAGTAGTTCCTTAACTCCCAGGCCCTGCACTGTCCTTGGAGAGGGAGGTGAAGAAGGTGAAGGCTACGCTGCAGGCAATGCTGATGCAGCTGAAGGATGAAGAAGAGGAGGAGGAGGAGGAGGAGGAGGGTGGTCATGACGGAGAAGAGCAGGTGGAGGAGGACGATCAGTATAACGACATCATGGATGAGGTGGACATAGAGGACGATAACTACTTCAGTGACAACTGGGAGATCTGAACGCGAGGAACCGTGCGTCTTGAGAGATCTAAGGAACCCGAGGAACTTGAGACTGAGTCCAACATGTTGGGGAGGTTCTGTGGATGAGCCCTGCCATCCCGGGTGAGGAGAGAACATCATTTTACGCCTCATCGTTAACACTCATCTAAGGCCAGCCATTCACACACATTCCTGACTATTCCTGCCTCTTGTAGCATATACTTTTTTATCACTGATGTCTGCGTTTGTGTGTTTTATCTCCCTGGGCTTTCATATCTTATCAAAGAAAATCACCTTAACATGTAGCCTATATAAATAAAGAATAGCTTGTTTGGTCACTGTCTCATACATTGTGAATTGCATTGTGTTAACAGTTACAGTAAGCACAACAATTTGACTATGATTTTATGTTTGTTTGTTATGCATTAAGGCTACACTACGAGTTGCCCAGTCAAGTTGCTGTAAAGATGAAATGACAAATCATTGATAACGCTTAATACACAAGACTTGTTTCATGCCACCGTAATTCAATATTGAAATATGTTCTTCCCCTAACTGGTGCCGTTTTGCTTTAGGGGAACTGTGGATGTCATGTTATGTTATGTTATTACACACTGTCTTAGTAGGGCAGAGATGTTTTAAATATGAGCCATTATGTTGTAATGTGTGATGGACAGACCCTCTATGGATTAGCCACACTTTCCAACTTGAAATAGGAACATTTGATTTAATGCAGTAATATTAAAGCCCACATGTCGCTGATATTTATTTTTGTTTGCTTAATATATATTTTTTAATCATTCCCGAAAAAAACATTTTGTTTGCTTGTGTTTATTTATTGTTTTTACATGTTTAATGTATGTCGTTTTTTTATTATTATTTTACAACAAAACTGTACACCTGTTGATATCATATTTGTGAAACACACCTTAGGTCGGGTTTTTCACACACACACACACACACACACACACACACACAGAGGGGTGGTTGAAAAAATAATCTCACCCGAAAACAAACAAACTGCACAGAACTCCCAAGATAGTTAAGGCTCTCAGGAGTCCTACGTGTCACATATGAACCTACAGTACCAAGAGCCACATTTCACGTCCCAACACATCTTAATGAAGAACGGATGTAGCGTTGTGTTTTTGTGATAACGACTGGACTGAAGAGTCCATGATAAAAAAAAGAAGTCTGGTGAATCATTAATTTTAATTAAGCTAACAGGTTAGAACAGGCCATCTCTGCACAAATTGTGTGCCTTTTTGCCTAATTGAAAAGTGCAAGAGACATCTTCTCTTTCTTTTTATATCAACTATGGTCATTGAGGTAGTTTGTCTTTAATTAAGCACTTTGTTATAATTATGAAGGAAGTAAGGTTTTACATGTAATGTACCAGCTAACAAAGTCCTTCCACTCTAAACAAGCACATTTTGGGTTGAGTGTTTACTCTTTTGGTTTTATTACCTGTGACCGCAACAAAGCCACTGTAGGGTACTAAACCACTGGAGTCTCCAACAGTACTCACTCAAATCATCTTAAACGTATCAGGCCCTTATTGCATTCTGTTTTTGGGAGTATGGTTTGGCAGTACACTTTGTACACATATGCAAGTGGTTAAAAGTGTAAACACCAATGATATGTTTGTATTTTTATTCACTTTTCTGATAATAAAAGGACGAAGATGAAGATTATGTCACATCCATTGTTTTGTTTATCTACATTCATCTATCAACTAATCTATTATCTCCATATCTGTTAATGGGTACAAATAGGCTACTACACATATATAATGCCATTCATGTCATCTCATTTAAAATTATTGACAAACAATATAATCCATCTAATGACAAAATGTCATCCTTCTGATTAATGAGAGTATAGAAGGGTGTGAGAGCACTGCACATTTGTAAATTGTCAGGTGCCGCTTCAGGTATATTACGATCAAAGAAACACTGATTATGCTCTCAATTTATGAAACAATGTTTAAGCTGATTTGGTCTTTGTCTGGAGTCATCCCTCAGGATTAAAACATTACCTTAACTCCTCATTTCCTAATCTGTTCATTTGACTTTTCCAGATTACTAGTGGAATCACCCACCCCACATAAGCCTCACTGGGAAGTCTAGCACCCACCAGACAGCTAGAAAACACACTCTGTCCCCTCACCTAAACACAGGACCTGTTTCCCCTATGGCTGTGGCTGTATAAAAAAAACATTGAAAGTCAGAACCAAAGATTTTAGAGTTCTCTAGAATCTCTGGTCAGAACCCTAGCATTTAATTGATTCTGGGTTTGCTCCACAGCGGAAGCCTTGCAGGTTCCTTTGTTCCACAATAACCATGGAAACCAAACCAGATGGTGATGGGGACTGGGGCAGGGTGGGTACGGATGTGTGGATGGCACGCCAGCACCAGTAATGAGGTGCTCCTGCATGGCTGGCATTGTCACATCCAGTTTAAGAGATGTAAAGGGATAGACAGTACTACTCTGGGGACTTACTATGAAAGACATATGAAAATTATCCTTGACTCTCATCCTTATTCCAATGACACACAATGTTCCGGACTAATCACATGGTTCTTATAAAAATTATCCTATAGGAAATAACATTAAAAACACTCTAGTCACTCTACTCACAAAAATGTTACCTATTATCTCCTTTTGTCTGTGCACATTTTAATTGTATTATGTATTTTTATGTCTTGTTTACACAGACCACTTGAATGAATTAGCCCCCTCTCCTGTAACAGGTGATATCCTTTGTGAGTCCTTGTAAAATAGTACTCACAAAAATGTTTTCTTTTGCCTACTACTTTCTTTTGTCTATGCACATTTCAAATGTATTTTTATGTCTTGATTACACAGATGAAACTATCACTTGAATAAAATACTCAATAAACTATCTCTTGTAACATCGCTGTGTCCCTGCCTCATCTCTGAGCCATGGGTTGCCCATGCTCTTTCTGACTGAGCTAATTCCTGATTGCCCCCCTATTCACCTCCACCCACACGGCCTGGCTGTCATGAGTGCTACTGTAGCGCTGTGCTACGCTGCGCTGTTCTGTCATAAGCGCTAGCTGCCTCAGCACTGTGCCGCACTGCGCTGTGCTGTCAGGGGCTGCACTGCTGAGAGCCTCCCTCAGCTCTCCTCTACTTCTGCTACTGTGGCTCTGCTATGGGACTGTCTGCTGACTGACTTCAAACGTTCAGCAGTTCTGTTCTGGTACCGAGTCCAACACAGGGGAAAGAAACCACACTCACTACTGTAGCTTCTTTTCAAGATATAAAAATATAAATCAACAAAGGTGAAGGATATGTTCACACCTATTATGCTTCTGAGTAGTTAATAGCATATTTAGGGTGCAGATATTCTTTCTTGACCAAGTTTAGCAGATCATGCACCAATTAATGGATGTGCGTATTAGATCTCCACACTTCGATCACAACTGGTCACACATGGGTCAAGTGACAACAATGTAATATTGTGTTTTAATAGGTATTAGTAATGAACCTTTAATAACATGCACACATGCATCTGATTGTATTCTAAGTTTCTCTTACTCTTAACTGTGCAATCAGCAAATCTCCTTTGAACAAACAAACCTTTATTTTCTAATATAATAATATAGTACAAATATTTTTAAAAGCCTTAGAGACATACAACACTGTGAAACACGTGAAAATAAAAGGCAGTAAAAGACAGCACAGATGAACAGTTAAGAAGACACACACACACACACACACATATATATATATAGCAGGCGAGAGAATAGAAAGTGTTCTTATTCCACCAGAGTCAGACATGGGAAATCACACTTAATTATGCACACAATACCAGAGGGAGAGGCTCCATCTCCTCAGCAACAACCCCCCATCTCCTGTCATTTAGAGCACTGGAGGGATGGCGGAGTGGGTGGTAATGGCATCTCATGCTGCTTGCCTCTCTCGCTGGCTAGCTCAGTCAGCACAGCGCCAACTCTGTATGGGTCTCTCTTTGAACCCAATTCAAACTTAAAGGCCAGAACTCTTGTTGTTGTTGTTGTTTTTCTTCTTCTTCTCTGCCAGCCATAAAAGTGCTTGACAGTGACGTACGTGTTCTTTGTTCGTCTGGAGTGGTGAAAGTCTTTTAGCAGTGGATTGGATTGTTTTGCAGAAAGTGGAGGAGACGTGTTAGGAAGATGCTTGGAAGGAGCTCTTCATTGAAAGAAACCATCATTAAGGTTTATCGCACCTAGCCATCATCACCCACGGTAGCAGAATAGCTGCAGCTCAGGCAGAGGTCGGGGGTTCAGTTTCATAAATAGTGGAATCAGGAGTGGGCGAAGGGGCTCTGGGTGATTAGCCAGCCCTTGTGTTAGCTAGCTGTTGATTCTAGTCCAGTAGCAGATGGTCACAGTGCTTAATGCTAAACCATCATAAAAATCAGCCCGTTCCAGCAGTTCCCTTTTATATATTTTATACATGTCCCATAACATCAGACCTCCATCCCCATTACCCCCCCCCCTTCTCCTGTTTTCCGCCCTCTCTAATGGGTTGAAGGATGGGACCTGCCAAATCTAGACCAGTGTGTTTTCCCCTTGCCCAATGGTAAGTAGCAGTGCTGTGCTATGCTTCGGCACCATGTGCCATACTGAGGGGGGTGGAGGGGTTACAGTTTGCTTATTGCAAGGCTAAAGAGAAATCTGTTATTTGTGTATGTGTGTGGGTGTGAGTGTGTGTGTGTGTGCGCATATGAGTGTCTGTATGGGTTTGCATGTGTGCGTTTGCATGTGTGAGTGTATGTCTGTTTGTGTGTATGCCTGTATGATTGTGTGTGAGTGTATGTGCATGCGTGTGTGTTTAATCAGATGTAGTGCTTGTGAGAAATCACAGCTTTACTCAAGTCTGGCACAGGGAAATTGCGAAAATGTTGGGACTGCTAACAAAGCATGTGTGTAATCTCCTGTGGCAGAATAACATGGTAAGGATTGTAATGATTTATGCGTTTGATTCACATATGTGAAAAAATCCATTGTTACAACACTTAACTTTTTTTCATTTTCTGTCCCTCTTTCCATCAACAGCAGAGAAATGAAGTGTCCTAGTTTTTCTTTTTCCTCTCCAAAAAAGTGCTAATTATGTGCTTGAGAAGCACATAGCGGCACAGAATCTTGCAGCCACTGCATTTTCTGAAACGAGTCTGTGGCTTGACCTTATCAGAAGATCAATTTAATGTGCTCTCCCGAAGACGGGACAGAAAGACCCTTGCGGTGGCTCTCTGACCCCAGAAAGCCAAAGGTTGCCGTGCTGTCACATGGTGTCAAATGCAGGCTGAGTCACCCTCTCCCAGTCCCTGAGTACCCAGCCAACTCTCCCAATCTGCCCAGTGCCCGCAGTCACAGGCTGCTGTTTCACATTTGGTCTGGTCAAGTGGATGAGGCACTGCACATTTTTGGGAAGACTCAGTGAGTTGTTTTGTGCTTGGTGTGGTTGCACCATCCTGACACCCCTTGAATATTTCATCTTCTTTCTGTTGTTTATTTGTAAATAAATAACATTGATCATCCTGGTATTTGTACTGGCTGTGCTCCTTTGTACTACACCTGCATTATTATGTTTCCCTTGCACCTGACTGTTTTTTTTTTTATTAAAATTCTTGTTTAATTTGGGGGTGCCGTGGCTCAGTGGGCTAAGGTGCCATACCATTAAACTGGTGACCCGGGTTCGATTCCGACCCGAGGTAATTTCCCAATCCTGCCCTGATCTCTCTCTCTCCCACTCATTTCCTGTCATGCTCTTCACTGTCCTATCAGATTAAATGTAAAAAGCCCTAAAAAATTCTTGTCTAATTTACTACTTGTATATAATGTTGATAGTTGCCCATGTATATGTCCATTGCTTCTTGCACTGTATGTATAATGATGGATGTCCTTTTCGCAGACCTACCAGTCAGATTCCTTGTTTTTGCAAGTGTACTTGGCCAATAAAACCTGATTCTGATATAATATGTACGTGATTTCTAGAGCCCTCCTGTCACTGCCAGTTTTTTTAGAATCATCCTTTCTCCTCTGGCTTTGCTCCTGCATGGTACTTGTTTCGTAAGCACTTTCACCGTCAACCTTGCCCTGGGCCAAGCGAGGGCAGCACAGTGCTTTTTCCAGCTGACAGTTTTTTGGGGCGGAGAGGGAGGTGCAGATTCAAGGCAGGTCTCAATGGAATCCATTTACATAATAATGTCTACACGTGTTTCACTGTTACTCTGAATCTTACTCTAATACGGTGTAAGAAGGGATGTCAGGATTCAAGAAGATGCTTTGAAATGCTCTGTGATTCTTTAACAAATGGGCTTTCAATCATAAAGGGCTTTTCGAAAAACTATAGACATAAACTGTATATATATACAATATTTATATATATCATTAGAATAATCATCTTCATCATCTGTCCCTGGGAAACCGAACACTGGCACTTTTAATGCTTATGAAAATAGGGTCACATTCAGAAGGGGTCTCTTTTGTTTTGGTCACAGTTTATACCAAATAACTCCAGAACTGTAGCACCCCAGCAAACACAAGTTTCTCACAGATTCTCAATGAGCTGCATCCAACAAGCCCTCGATTCTATTTAAGTGGGAATAGATTTTGTGACACACAAAAATAGCAATATTTTGGCAGAAATTAGCATCTGTGATTTTCAGGAAAGCGTAAAACGACTGGGTCACCTCCTACCCACAGGGCCTAATACTCCAGTTACCTGATCATCATGCTATTTTAGTGGCCGTGGACAGCTCCTCCTCCTTCCTGTGTCCTGGGGCCCCTGTAAGAATAGTACTGCTTTAGCAAACACAATATCACTGGCACATGCTGAAGGATGTATAGTATACAATCAGACCTCGATCACCCTTGTGTACTGACATCCAGTTTGGTTTCAGACCTAGTGTTGGAGCCATTCATTTCAGTTATTTCAGATATTTATGTTGACATAGATATATTGTTACGGGTGTTTGGCACAGAAAGGGTGTTCGTCAGCTCTGCCTCTTGGCGAGCTTGATATGCCTGATAAAGGGCACAGGTGAGGGGTTTAAAGAAGCTGGCGGGAGTGGTTGGACACCGTTTTTTTGACCGTAGCTTAGTTGTATCAGTAAGAAGAATGTGTATGACCATTTATTATGAACACAATAAATTGCTGAGTTTAAAAACTTTACCGACGCATCAGAAAGTGAACTGAACTGCTCCTGTCATAGTGGCTCCAAGCAAAATCGCGTTGGTGCCGCAACACCTAGTTTTCCACTAAAGTTAAAATATTGGCTTAATGTAAACTGTTGCTATATTGACCAAACTTTCAATATGCACATCATAGTTTAGTATCAGTTCAGTAAATTTTGAACCTTGGCCAAAGTGATACCAAGAGTGGTACCGGGTACCAGGTGCCAGGAAACAAAAAAAATAAGTTAGGGAAAAGCAAAAACAACAAAGCACCAATAAATAGTTATGGGAAAGCAAAATGGATCACAAACAACCCCAGCAATCAACAATTCAAACTGTAATCCACTCTTGAGTTAGGCATCTTGGACGATTGGCCTTTAAGGCAGCATATGTTGTGCCATGAAGGAGTACCTTCAAGGACCCTGGGTGCTTGGAGCAGCAGCTGCCAGAAGCCAACTGCATTTTCTCAGTGGAAAAAAAAAGCTCAGTGGAATACACCTCAAGCAAGTAGATCTGCCACACAAGAAAGCAGAAACCCTCTTGCCAACGCTGATGCCATGTCTGTCCATCCTCTGAACAACAGCCGACTGAGGGAAGATAAAGGAAGATGATGCTCCTGCCATTGTGGAAGATGACACCTGTGCCATTCATAGTTCCCAAGCACTTTGGATTTTTAACTTCAAATCCTGTGTAACTAAAATCTATAAATTATCAGGAGGAAACCTGTAAGACTTGAAATAGTTCAAAAAGCATGTCAAGAGAATAAGTGGACATTCATTGTCTTTGGATGAAACATGCAGCAATGTGCGGCAGTCACGTTATGTACCGCTAGGCAATTTGTCTAGTTTCGAAATGGAAATGCGTCGGGAGAAACAGTGTCTTGGCTTTGTGTGGATGTGAGTCACGACGTGAGTAATTTAAAAAACTAAATTAAACCTTGAGGACTTGGTTGATGGACAAATGGCAGCAAATGATATTTAATAAAAAACCCTCTTGGGCTTGTCATTAGACAGCGTTGCAGCTCATTTGAAACGACGTTCACAGCTGAAGGTCTTCGTGCCACAGCTTTGTTGTGTCTGGTTGTCGTACTGTTGCTAGAATGCAAATGGGGGCATCCAGGGAGGTTACTGCCAGAGACGGAAAATGCCAGCAGCCTGTTTACATAATGAAATTAGGCCTGGTCTCGGGAGCACTCAAGGTGGGCGCAACAAACCACGTAACAGTGGAAAAAACGTAGCAGAGCAGACATGAGCTAAATGAGTTTGCAATCAAGGTTGCAAACAACAACATCACGTGCACAACGAGTATGTTTGTTTTGGAAAGTGGTGATGACAAAAGGTTAGGAGGTCACGTTTCATTTATGACACAAACCTCTCCTGCCATTTGAGTGAAGACATTAACAAAAATATACACACACACAGACACACACGCATTACACACATATGTGTCAGTGCACTGTTGTCTCTGTTGTCACTGGCTCAGAGATTGCGGAGCCTGACCCCCTGTGAATCACCTGTGATGCTAAGCGTTTGTGACGTGGTATGCAACGCCTGCATTTAGGCCATGGACAGGCCTGACAGCACGCTAGACCACACAGCCAGTAGGGATCCTGCGAGACGCATCAGCAGGGGGAAATCATTAAAAAACTCAGGATGCCGTCACAGGGGTGGGGTTGAGTGACATGCACACGAGCACTGCTGGATAAATAAAAGATTTACTCAAACACAAACACGCTCAAAACACATACACAAAGACACAAAACTAGCAAAAATGAGAATGTTGGTTGGCCCTATACCACAGACTATATTACTGCTTGAAATCCCTTTCAGATCTCATAAAGACTGACAGACACATTCCTATACCCACACATGATCTGACAGGCACATATCTACCTAAGATCTAATAGGGTGGCATTAAACAGTCTTTGAGTCGGTATAATGGTGTGAAAGCCTAAAACACTAACACATCACCGTCACACCACTTATGATATATAATAAATGCAAGACGATTTTTTAGGGCCTTCCAAACAGTGGGTCAGAGAAAGTGAAGTAGATGTCACATATTCATGCTCAGACACTAAGCTAAGACTGGATTCCAAAGTGCGAGTTTATGAAACAAATGCCCAGTCACTGGAACACAGGAATTTTAGTTGTCATGTTTGAAATGAGTGCAGATATGCACTTAAAGGTCTCATTCCATCGTATTTTCATTAATTTTGTGGTGGTCTCTTGTCTAAAATAATGTCATGAGAGTTGGTTTCGACAAAAAATATGCTGTGGTTTTCTTGTTTCAAGCTATTTTAGTTAGGTGAAAATGAGTGCAGGGATAGTGCGAGAGGATTCTTATGAATATTAATGATATGCAAACGTATTGCCTCTGATTGGCTAACAGCACTGTGACGCTCCCTCTAGTGAGTCTGTCTGCAGGCAGCCTAATAATATTTTCTTGAGGGCGGGCGAACTGCATAGCTAATGTTCAATGTAACGTCGGCTTGCACTGCTTGGGTAGTGGGTAGAGGAGCTGCTTTGAAATCACAAGGTTGTGGGTTCGAATCTTGCTTTACCTGGTACGATTGAGCAAAACCAGCCTCTCCAGCTAATTGCCTTAATTTACGGCAGGTGCCTATACTGAAGAGTACTACCATAATGTTAACAATGTGTCGATTCAACTGGTTGGCTCATTAACCTGTGTGTTTCACCTTGGCTACTTGTGGCTTTGTCTAAATATGCCCTTGAATAAGACAATTAACCATAGGTTGCTGAAAGGAAACTACTGACTATTAAATACTGCAACTGCACTCGTGTGGTGTGTGCTATGCAAGATTGTTTTATTTTAGTTTTAAAATTATAACAATTTAACACCTACACTAACCCCGCCTATAGTACAACCCCTAACCCTTACTGTGGGAATCCATACTTGTGACTCGACTTTTCTTGTTCCTCTGTGTCTAGCTTCATCAGTGCTCTTAAACAAGGCATTTAACCCTAAGTTGAATCATTCCTTTGAATAGACTGTCTGTAGACTGTAAATTGGTTGACAGCAAAATTGCCTTGTCAAATTGTCAACTTGAGCTGGGCTACTTGTGACTTGCCCTTGAATAAGGCCATCAACCATAGGTTGACAACAACTGACAATAAACAGACACCTTAACTGTGTCTGTTTGAATCTCGCTTAACCTGGTACTATTGAGGTGTCCATAATTTCTGTTGACTTCT
Source organism: Limnothrissa miodon (assembly GCA_017657215.1). Lineage (NCBI taxonomy): Eukaryota > Metazoa > Chordata > Actinopteri > Clupeiformes > Clupeidae > Limnothrissa > Limnothrissa miodon. The sequence continues at coordinate 27,067 of JAGFZM010001653.1, read as the reverse complement.
TCAGGAGTCAGCAAAACCAGCCTCTCCAGCTAATTGCCTTAATTTACGACAGGTGCCTCGTTAAAATGTGTGGTTCACCTGGGCTAATGTGTTAATGGAAAAGCCCCGCCTCTTCTAAGTTGCTTCACCCTGAGTCAAATGTCTGTTACCAAAGTAGATAAATGGTGGGGAGGCTTCATGCTCACTATGGTTGTGGAAAATTAGTGAGAGGAAATTTTTTTTTCTTACAGACTGGTGAACTGGGTTGGTTTGTAATCAGAAGATTAGAGGCTAAATCCTCACTCTTCTTTACCTGCTCAAAGTCTTCTCAAGTTAGACACTGAATTTTTTTATTTCTTCTGGCTGACTTACTGTTATAGTCAGTAGCCTTTTCTTTGACTGTTCTTTGGAGGCTGTGTGTCCACTCTGAATTAACATAGTTACTATAATACCTCTACTGTCATATTTCTACATCAAGCTACCCACCAGTAACATAATCATACTGTCTCCTCTTCTTCTCAATTTTACTTGCATGTCACCATGCAAACGTAATTCCTCGGAATTACTCTTTCTAGTTCATTTTCTAATTAGAAATCGAGGTATCAGGCTAAGGACGGAATTAGAGAACCCCCTTATCTGTAGTTTCAGGTGGGAGTCATTCATTCAGTTTAATTATGTCGAAAAATTTAAATATCCAGATACCAAATCAGCATAATGGCCAATGCATAAATCACCAAATGCATTAGTCATGTTTTAATGTCTGTGCTCTTTAGAGTAGGCACTTTTAACCTGGCTAAATAATCAGTAGGGATAAACAGTGGAAAGCTCCAAGGTATTGCCCTCAGTCAACCTCCTTTTGTTTTGATGCGACGTCTCCAAAGAAGCAATTGCTCTGGGCAAGCCGGACCGGAATTTCATTCAAAACAGCAAGCAGCAGCTCTGTAATAAGATCAATTGCATAAATCAAGACCATCAAAACAGAGCGCCCAACCTTGTTAAAGGCAAAACAAAACAAATCTTATCTCCTCAAAGGAGCAATCTAAACATTATTGCCATTGCCCACTAGCTCAAGAACGCATTGAAAAGACGGAAAACAAACCCATCTTTTCCTCTTACGCCAGGAAAAAGAGGGACATGTCAAAGACAATGAAGTTGATGGCTGCCTGTTTTTTTTTTTTTTTTTTTTTTTTTTTTTGGGCAGTGAACTTAGATACCTCTTTGTCTTGGGCTTGACTGTGATGCTTCTGGATAGAGGGCTGGGATGGGGTCCCCTGTGTCATCTCCAGCGGGTAAAATGATTATTACTGTATTAATAAAGCTGAGATTGCAGACAGGGAAGAGAGGAATTAAGTTAAGAGATTAGTTGTGTGTATGAAACTGTATTTGTGCATTATCTAGGCATGGCTTTTTGTTTGTTTGTTTATTTATTTTGATTATTAGTATTACTCATATGTGCTATATGGTGGGATACAAGAATATTGTATAAACTATATGGCATTGCATAAATAAAATTTAATTGAAAAAAATAAAAATGCATTCAATGTTTAATATAGGTAATTTCACACAAAAATTGTTCTTTTTCTGTGTTGTTTTTGAATTTGGTGGAAATCTAGCATCTGATATATCAGATGTTATATACAATAAAAACAGATTAACCACTGTGTTACTCTGTTTTTCTAAAATGCAAAACAGTAGATTGGGTTTGAAAATACAAGGAGCATTACATGATCACTGAAATCAGTAACATTTTGGGAATAAGCTTGTCTTTATTTTGACTTTGTGTCAATGTCGGCTTAGGTACTTTGGCTTAGATTTATAAAACCAGGGAATAAAAGTTGACAATGCCTGATGACAACAAACCTATCAAATCCCACCAACAGTCCCACCCCCAACACACACATAAACGAACACACAAACATCTCACTCTCTCTCTCTCTCTCTCTTTCTTCCCTCTTGGTTTTCTTGCAGCTGTCAAAGGCCAGTCAGGACCATCCGTCAGCCCAATCGATCCTGTCGCCCTTCAGAGTGTCTGATCCATCTGCTCTTTAAAGCCAAGCAGGACAGATGTCGGGGGAGAAGGGCAATATTTCTGCGCTCAGGTGACAGTGATGCCTCCCAGGAGGTGGAAAAAGAGAAGAGAGAGAGAGAGAGAGAGAGAGAGAGAGAGAGAGAGAATAGGAAAGTGGAATAGGGAACAAAAAAAGAAACAAATAGAGTAAATTTGTCTCTGTGTGTGTGTGCATGATAGTGTACGTGTGTGTGCATGTTTTCATGTCAAGTCAACGTGTGTGTGTGTATGTGTATATATGCTTGTGTGTGTCTGTACATGCATGTGCAAGTCTGTGTGTGTGTGTCTGCAAGGCCGTGTGTGCGTGTTTGTATGTAAGCGTGTGTGTGTCATCATTGAAACCCCACCCCCCACCACAAATTACATACCCATACTGCATACCACACACACACACACACACACACACACACACACAACTGTCGAGTCCTTTGTTTGTTTGTGAACTATGTCATTTAATAGAATAGAATAAAATCAGGGCTCCGTCTTCCAGAGGTGGGCCAGCGATAATGGCTGCTGTCGCCGCCCGTCACCGTTAGCCGTGCTGTTGCCCTTCTCACCTTTAAGAGAGGGCTCGTTAAAGCATATGCCCGAGGATGTGACAGACTGGTAATTAAGGACACAGAGATCATTACCGTCTGTAACAGAGAGAGGGGGGGGGGGGGGGGGGGGGGGGGTTGAGAGCGAGAGAGGGAGAAAGATAGAGAGGGAGAGAGAGAGAGAGAGGATACACACATTAGTATTAAGACTCATTCTCACATCTATTTTTCTCGTAGGCGTCCTGAGGGCACCCACCTGCAGGGCAGGGGCGTGTGGCCCTAACTGCTGTTGCGTTGTCCATATAAACTGATAAATGAACCCGGGCACTGGAGACAGAGTGAGGAGAGGACTGACACTGACCTTGGGGTGGTGTGTGTGTGTGTGTGTGTGTGTGTGTGTGTGGGCACAGATCAGCCGAGATTCATAGCTGAGATTTGCGGATGTAATCTCCTGTCTTCATGGACTGTCCGTGAGGAGCGGCCGACATGAATGATATTGATTGGGCTCCGGGATGAAAATGATTTCTCAATCAGTGATGGCTGCTCCATCGGAAATAAAGCACGTAGGAGGGGTTCGGCACGGGGGACGTGAGTGGGCAGCAGGGAAACACGACTGGCAGCATACTGGGAGCCCCCGAAAAAGATTGATTGACTTTTGGGCGCCTGTCAATCTCTATCCAGCGTTGCATGACAGCACAAATGTATTTTCTGCATGAAGTGTTGATTCATTTCCCTCAACTGCAATCACACACATGCAGACGCATACACACACACACACATACTCTCTAATATTATTGAACATAGTTAAAACTGACAAACCCATCTAACTAATTGCATTTGTTATTGTGTCCTATAAACAGTGCACACTAAGGCCTCAGAAGGATTTGTTAGCGGTGTGCTAATCTTTGTGTGACCCCTGATCTGACAAGTTAACCCCAGTTTAACCTCTCGTTCACCCTGCAGATTTGCCACCAGCTTGCATGTCTATCCTATACATTTTCATTAATATGTGCACTACTATTGTCATGTATAGACAATATAATCCAGATTTTCCCCTTTAATCCTGGAAGGGATACGTATATAGTTCAGACAACTTCCGGAAAATGGAAAATCCTTGGAATCTATGTATTTTAATTTCTGAAAACAGCTAGAAATAGCCCGGTGTACTGCTGAAATAAAGCTAGATGCCCTTCAGTTACAATGACCAAAATGTAAAAAAGGAACAGGGATGCAATGAGAGTGCGATGGAATTGTTGATCTGTTTCCCATTAACACTCTCCCTCGGGGTCAGTTTCTTTCGCTCTACACTAGAGGCGCGTGTGATCTGATTCACCACGTTAATGTAACGTCCCCACTTACCGTTCCCACTCTCCGTTTCAGTGCCTCATGGGGAGACGTGCTCTTTGCTCTCTTTTAGTAAGGTGAAAATGAGATGGAAATTGAAGACATTTCACAGGATTTTCCTTGGGAGTCCCATTGGAACATTCATGTTTCTACAGTCAGTATCATTAAAATAATATAATGTTTTCATAATGTTTTAATTAAAGTCATGTTTTAAAATTCTTGGACAAATAGGGTTTTTCTTGTATTATCCAAGAGACAGACCATCACACTCTGCTGGTCTACCTATCTTAAAGCCCACTGTTTGTTTCACAATCATTTTACTGTAATTTAATGTATTTTTCCCCCAGAAATGAATTCTCTTCCATTCACCATTTCAAGATTTTTGTTTTCACTGTGTTAATTTAGGAGACAATACTCAATGATTTTCTACGCAAGTCAGATTGCCTAAACATGTAGTACTTACTGCACAAGACAAATGAATGAATGAATGAATAAATAAATGAATGAATGAACGAATGAATGAATGCACCATGCTGTACATACAGGATAGTTGCCAGTCACCATAAGTTCAGTAATCCCACAAAGATGCTCGTAGTGTATTAGTCAGCCAGACCACCCATGCAACACAGGGGTCATTGGGGGACTAAGATAAGGATCCCATCAGAATATGGCAACCAATCTGGTTTATAGCCGAAAGTAATTCATTTTATGTGTATGTCAGACATACATAAAAACATTGCACATTGCCCGTAGTTCATTGTGAACACAGGGAGCATTCCAGAACACCTCTTTTATTACAAAGGAAGCCCAAGCTGAAGGGATTGTTGCTGGGCCAAAATTATTTTTTATCAATAAATCAGTTGCCATTTTATGTGATATGAAGGTATTTTTGTTTACAAAATTACGATTTGCAGGTTCAAGCCCCACACCACCTGACCCCATCGGAGTGTCCCTGAGCAACATACTGAACCCCAATAGCACCTTGCATGGCAGCCTCTGCCACTGGTGTATGAATGAGAGAAATACATAGTAAGTAGAAAAGCTCTATAAATGCGATCCATTTATCATTTACTTATTCAGTCGTGTTCACATATTCAGTATGTGTTTTTTGTCCTACTGTACAGATAGGCAGGCCTGGCTAGACTCCATACACTGAGTAGCTCTGGGAATGGACTTCCTTCAGACTCCCTGCAGGCTTTTACTGAGGCCGTAACTAAACAACCGAGTCGCACACACACAGTACAGCAAAAATATGTGGGTCAGACTTCACATACAAATATACAGTATATGGCTCCTTCGGAGAAAAACAACAGAGGTTGTTTTGTGAACCTAGAGTTAGAATACGCCGGAAGCCACATGTGCCCACACACAATCACACACACACACACACACACACTGTAGAAGTGTTCATAATACTACATTACATTTCAATGGATGAATCAAGTGTTTCATGTGTATCCATTTCAATCAGCTAGAATAGTGTCCATCTTGTGAAAACAAGAGACGTGTGTCAGAGAGGATTGAAGTGGAGTGGAGTGAAGGGTGCTAATGTTTGATTACTTCTCATTGCTGTCATAAGTGGAAAAAAGCGTCTTTGGCTGTGTACTGCACAGCCAAACAATTAGATGCACTGTGTGCCCTGATGAAAATTAGAGTTAAAGGTGATACCCTAACCTGTCCTGTTGTATCATTGCTCCAAACCTACTGTGACCTTTCCTACAATACCACCTCTCAGAAGGAAGCATTTGTTGAACTGAACAATTCAGTGATTCAATTCAGTTGAGTTCAGTTTATTCACTTACAGTACATGCAGTGGAGAAAGCTTCTTTAAACATTTCCATCCAGCCAGGTAGAAGGGGATTCACACAAAGGGATTCCTGCTATTATGCTAAAATGATTACCATAACCTCCCAAACACATCGATAAGTGGCTAAACTAATTTATCACACAACACATATGAGAGAGTGTATATTTCTACCATAAAAGCAGGGCCTACTGTATGCATTAGAGATCTGTAAGAATGGACTACTGTCGTAATAGGGGTGCTCATATAGCTGTACTGTATGTTCAGACATGCAGTGCAGAGTATGGCATTTTGCCATGACAGAGTGTAAATTCTCCTATTAATACTCAGAGAATTATATAGTGTTCAAATATTTAATCAGATCACTGATTTGATTACAGCATTTATATAGTAACAGTAATTGGCGTAGGCCCCGTCCATGGTCCAGGATTCCGCTTATCCTGACTCAGCAGATCCTGCCTGGTTAGAGCGGGCAGGGAGCGGAGCCTCCCCCTGGATGAAGGACAGGGACCCATTTGACGGTGGTGGGGAGGGAGGTGGGGATTTCGGTCACTGAGCCTGCAACAGCAAGAGTGAAACTGTTAGGCGGATCTCTAAAGCAGGTGAGATCATTTGATTGGACATGCGATAAGTGACGTAACGCTCAAGTCTTCCTGGTAGAACTTTCACTTAGAGCTTTAATTTCCCGATATTTAAATGCAGGGCCTATACTGTACATACTGTACATTAAGGATGTGTAAGAATGAAATAGTGTATTAGTAGGGATGCCTGTATACAGCTGTATGCATGTTCAGAGATGAAGTGTAGAGTATGGGATTATTAAATATCACTCAATAGACTTTTTGAATAGACCATGTTGGAAGTACCTCAATTTTCTCTCTGGATAACAAACAGCATAGCAGACTCAATGATGTCACCTGTACTAATAATTATAATACTTATTATTATGAATTTATTAAATTTATGAAGACCCACAAGTGGCTAGCTTTTAAATTAGCCTCTATTCTTTTTCTTGATTTGAGGACAGTGTCTATTTTGCTCTCTCCCTAAAAAGCATTTTCGTATACTGGAAATTAGTAATGAATTTCTTTATGGCGTCAGTCATCATCTTGGGCTCCATTGTCTGCACCGCTGCTTGGCAACACCAAATGAGTGGTTCTAATCTCAGCAAAGGTCATTCTTATTCACGTCCTCAACCTTTGCTGTCACGTCTGATCCATCAGCAGGCACCAGCTCCCCCGCTCTACAGCCATTTATTGCCACAAAAAAAGTGACATCTGAGGAGATTGTGTCCAGAGAAAGCGGCAAGCGGAGCTGCTGCAGTGGATGGCGCGCTGGATGGGTGCTGGAAGGGTGCTGCGTGCGCTTGGGGACACTCCTGGCCTGTAGTGCTTGTTGTCGTCGTGGTGATCCTGCTTCCTTGACTGCATGAGCTCGTCTTCCTCTCCCACACACTGGAGGTGACTCTGGTGATGGAGGCACATTACACACCACATTTGGGAGCTGGTAATCCATCTTTAACCCCCCCCCCCACACACACACACACATCCTCCTCCTTCCTTCCCTCTCTCTCAAGGATGAAGGTGTGTGTGACAGGTCTGCCACTCGTTCTTGCCTGGCACTGATTAATATCTCCATTCCAGAGGCACAGACTGTGGGGCTGGTGGAGGTAATGATGATGCAAACCTATGTAAGTTACCCACAGCACTCCCAAACAGCAGGCTTCACCGGAGGTGTGGAGCAAATTAACCTCCTGAGCTGCAAGAAAAAAAAGGACCAGCAAAAAAATATATATCCTTAAAAATCATACAGAAAAACAACAACTTAGCTGTAGAAAAGTCTCTGCCTAGACAGATCTGACAGTATTTTTGTTTTTATCTGTGGATAAATAACATTTATCTCCAGTAATTTTGTAAAAATGGATGCAGGGATTGGAAGGTACAGCTGTTTTATCTTTCTCACGTTAACAAACTCAAACCCACTCTAACTCAAACTAACAATAACAAATTGCTGCAAATGCTTCTGCATTTACTGTATGTGCATGTCCCTTGTTTCCCAATCGTTCTCGTAACCATGATGCTGCATTACAACAGTGATAAGACAGAGTGTTCTTGATCCTGTTTGGAGATGACGGCTCACATACTCGAGTGTACAGCCAGGACACTGAACATATGACATACTGAAGCAAATGTTCTCACTTCCCTTTATAGGAGACATCTGCAGAAGGTGAACACTGGCAACATCCATTAAAGTCCTGATTTAACTAGACTGAAATAACACAACTAACAGACGGATAGTCTGTAGAAGACTAAATAAAGAGTTATAAAGCCAGTACATTACTGTACAAGTTTTCTAGCTGCCAATGTAATCTTGAGGCAGAAGTCCAAGTGCCCTCATTCACTTTTATGAATGCCAGGGCATGAGTTATTCCAGGGCAATGCATATATTCATAATAGTCTAAGGCAAGGCCATGTAGGTAGTAATGCTTTCAATTGTAACTAGTATTGGGTAGGCTGTGGCTAAGAACAAGATAAGAAAAATAGATAAATTTCTTACTGTACTTACGGTGTACTGTGTAATTAGTGTAACTACTGTGTTACTACACTGTAAGCTATTGTTTGCTTTTTTTCGCAGACGTCTGTGCAGTTTGTATTGGAAGGTGTGCTGGAAGTTGCAATCACAGGGAAATGGCCTTTAAAAACATCTGTGCTGATGGAAACTTGTTAGTCAGTTTTCTCAAAATGAAATGGTTGATATTTCAGTGTCTCGTGATTAGTTGGCCCATCTGACACTTTTTGATGTTCTCTCTTCAGGTGCTGTGTTAAAAGGAGCATTGTCCTGCGGTTACCCTAGAAAGATGGCATCATAAGGATACACTTTTCTTCTCTCTAAAACAGTGAAGACCAATGCCCGATGACTTTGCATCTCCTACAGCTCGTAATAAATTACTGAAAGAGTACCTGCACATAAAATGTTTCCTCCTTAAAGATTCTGTCTTGCTTTGCCATTACTCTGGCAATAGTGGGTGGCAGATTTGATTGACTCAGTTTTGGTCTAAGTCTTTAAAGCACCAACAGCAGCACCCTCAGACAGTAAACAACCTAGAAGTGATTGTTTGTAAGTGAAGATAAAAGTGTTACTATGTATTTAAATCAAACCTTTGAATTAACCATATATATTAAAGCGCACCAAAGACTTACTTTAAAACCTTACAATAATGTTTTCAAAATCGTTTGGTCTATCAACTCGTAACAAGGTGACCGATACTTGCTGCGTTTGCTCTGCAGCCCTCTATCGGCTTTAGAGGCATTAGTTGAAGTTTGTCCAATCGGGTAGTGATCTGTAGTTGAAGATTCCAATCTGTATACGTTTTTCAAAACTCCTTGGTGCTGCTTTAATTTTACACTTCATCTCACGTTGATGCTGAACTGTACTTTACATACACACAGTGGCCTTTGCCATTTGAGTCCAACCGAAAATGCCAGTGTGTATCTGGAATTACGAGACTGTTTACTAAGGTCATGGTGGCGCTGAGCCTCTTGCAAATGAGAACATTGCAGGGAGCAGAAACCACTGATCGCAGGTCAGTGAATAAGAACTAGAGTGGACTTTCTAAAGCATACAAAACAATGGCCTTTTCAGATAGCATCATATCAGCTACTGCATCATAGTAATCTGATGCAATACAGTGCGTGGGCAGTGAGGTAGTTGTGTGGCCATACTACTGTACATGCAAAAAAATGCTTCAAAAAATGCAATGAGGTTATTGTCATAAAAAATGCTAATAACCAGACACATACAGTACTGTACACACACATACATACATGTACATAGATTTTAATAAATAAGTAAATACATACACATTTATGAGCACAAGTGTCCAGTAGGTTTAATATCCATTTCACGACACCTAGGGGAAAATGGGACAAGACAATAAAATGGACAAACATTTGAAAGAGGGGGATATTGCTGAGAACTAGTGTGTGCTGTGAAAACCCAGCAGACTCAGGGGATGGTGTTTAAAGGAGCGTTTTCAGGATCACTGCAGGTCTGACCTTCTTTGGTGCTGCGACATGTGTGCGTGTGTCCCTGTGTGTGTGCGTGTGTATCTGTCATTCACAGAGGGGACCCAGTCAATGCTTTAACCATGCCCATGCAGGCCAAGGCTCAGGGATATGATAAGCTCACATGACATGAAGGACAGGTGTGAATTTTCCTCAGGTCACTGGACTGTGCCAGTACATCACGATTCACTGATGCCAGGCACATGTGTCAGACATCATGCTATCATTCCTCTCCTGAGCATGGAGCACATGCACAGAACAAAAGACCTTGTTAGGACTGTAATTAAACTTATTTAAGTAGATATAATATTTAAATTTACACTGTAATGTTAGGACTGTAATTAAACTCATTTAAGTAGATATAATATTTAAATTTACACATATCAATACATTAAATGCACTGTACATTTGTCAGCTGTTAGTTAGCCTAAAGTCAGCTAAAGTTAGCCTACAGTATATTAGCCTGTTAGCCTATATGCTTCACTAAAGGGTACAACGGTGGCAGCCAGGATTCCAATGCTAGCATGCTAGCTAGTGTCGAAGGTTTTTAGCATTTTTTAGCATCTCCTCTTCTCACCATGACCCACTTAATTAAGGCACAAGACAATATTTTTCACTTTATGGTAATATAGTTGTCTGTTTCCATCGATCATGATAGATCATCTGGTCACGATGACGTTCCAGAACACCAGCAGAGATTCTCTTCCACTCCCTGATCTGTTTTTGATTTCAAGTTATAAACGGGGGAAAGAATGTTCCACCATGTTCACAGAGCTGGTGAAAGGAGAAACTGACATGTTGTTAAATAGCATCTGTTGCTGCTTCACTGTACCCAGTATATGTTCAGGGATTGGTTACTCTCCTTGGTAAAGATTTGCATCATGTGGGCATTTGAGTGTAAGGTTAGCCTTGTCAGTTAAGGACAGAGAAAGAGAGTTTTTCTCGTGGAAAGAGATAGAGAGAGAGAGAGAGAGAGAGAGAAAGTTTTTGGAACCAAGTAATTCCTCCCTTGTACTTGGACACATTAATGGTGGGGCCAAATCAAGGCTGTAGCTAATTAAAAGCCATGTCTCCTTATGTCTGTGGGCCAGTGCTAGGGATTGTCAGAGAGCCTGGACCAAATGGATAGATGGATGAATATCCCGAAATAAAAATGAAGGTGCCCAGTAGCATACACATCAAGACACATCTAGGCAACGACATCCATACAAGTAAAACATACGTAAACCTCGAACTACCCTATGGTATCTACAGATACAGTCTCATTATCTACCCCGAGGATCATCCGTGCAGGGCACAAGGAAGACTCAGGTGTGCTCGAGGAAGAAGATGAACAGCTCAGAAGCAATGGGAAATGACCCTGGTAGATAGAGTTGAAGATCACACCATCTTTTTCATTCCTCCCTCTTTCCACTGCTCTCTCTCTCTCTCTCTCTCTCTCCCTTTTTGGCTGACGTTGCTCTCCAGGCTCTCTTTCTCCTCCCAGTGTTGCTCTTGATTAATGTGTGTTATCTTCACCTACTCTCTCTATCCTCACTAGTCTCTCTTTTTCTTTTTCTCTTGCTCTTTCTCCTTCTTCCTCCCCCTCTTCTCTCATTCTTTCTGTGCTTTGTTTATATTTTCTTTGTCTCCATCCAGTTTTTTTTTATGTCTACATTTTTTTTCTCTCTGAGAAAAATAAAATCATTATTTTCTTTCTCTCTGACAAGTTTGGTTCAGTCACCGTCAGCTCTATGTGCTGTGTGTCCTGCTGTTGAACAACAATACAATAAATCCCCAACAATGGAATGCAAAAACAGGTAAAACTCACCCAGAATGACACCTTATTAACTCAAGCAAAATAAAGGACCTTAGCCTCCTCAGCAGCTCTGAAAGTGAAGTGCAGCATATTCGGGCATGTGGTCAAGCAACAGATATTTTCCATTAAACATTATGCCCAGATATTCTTGTATTTTTTCCCTTAGCATCATATTGTATTGGCTCTAGAACATGAACAAGATGGAGGACTGCCCAATGCACCTCCCAAGCAACACTTCATCCAAGATTCAAGACAAGATGTATAGCTCTCATAAAGCTAGGAACTAGGAGGTCGTATTTCAGGGATCGAACACTATGCTGTTATGCTTTAGGTTTTGCCACAGAACAAACACTTTACAGTACCACCATCTCCCCACTGTGCTGGCTTTATGCAAGCATGGAATAATATACTGCTAAATGCTAAGTGCAAAATGCAACACACACACCACTAGGGTGTGTGCTCATTATGGCTTCACATGATCTGTGAGTGAGGGGTTATGCTAGGGGCACAGGCGGGAACGGGGGGAGGTAAACATGTGCTACGCTCATCCATTTCCCAGCCTCTGGACTGTCATGGCAAAGCATTGTGGGAAAAGGTCACTCGGGCCTCTCTCGAGACGTGTCCCATGTACCCGCCGCTGCCCAATGCAGCTGTTTAATAACTCACTGTCACTGGAGGAATCTTCTGGAAAGAGAAATACCACAAAAAAAAAGATCGGACTTGCCTGCATGCGTATATGGTGAACTGACAGTAGAGCTTGTGGTCTGGACACGTTTTCATGTGTGTATGTAACAAGAGTGGGTAAACTGCAATCATTACATGCACTGTACAAAGGAATACGCTGGTAAAGTTGTCTGTTTGGTTACTGTACTGGTTTGCTTTCTTCTCTCTCCTTATGGAAACCAATGGCAGAAGGGTTATGAGCAGATGTAAAACCTTCAGGCTACAGTATGTTGGTGGTACAGTAATAAGTGTACATACAGTATGTGTGTGTGTGAGTGTTGTGTGTGCATGTGTGGCAGAGAGAAATAAAAAGAGGGAGATGCGCTAGCAAGTTGATGAATACTATAAATGTGATTATAAATGCATAAAGCCACATGCACCCCACCTCACTGTGCAATATGTCTGTTTGTGTGTGCAAGACTATATAAAGGATCTGTATGTGTGTGTGTGTGTGTGTATGTGTGAGCACGAGCACAAGCACTAGTGTGTGTGCATGTGCGTGCTGGTGAGCCAAGTACGAGCAGCGTTGCTAATGTGTCGGTGATGTGGCCTGTCATCTGCTGGAGGGGCTGGGAGAGATATACTGTCCCAGACTACAGGTCAGGAGGGGACTACAACTGCAAAGGTTCTCCTGATCTTTAAAAGGCATCCTCACAGAGGGAGACGACGCCCCTCCCGAGTGCAGTATATCCACATGGAAAAATCTAGATGACAGCCGATGCACCACGCCTTATTAAGATGAAAGAGTTTTATGTGTGTACACACTGGCGACAGGATGGTGGGGTTGAAAGGGAAGGTTTGAAGGATGATTGAAGTCAAGAACACGTTTTACATTGCAGAGAGACAAATGTTCCAATCCTGTAAGAGCACCATGACTACAGAGCAAAAGATTCTAGAACAATCCGATCTAGAACCATTGCTATGGACAGTTGCTTAGGTTTCGTCCGTGCAATCTGACAGTGGGCTCACAGAAAAGGTTTTATACATTAGGCACCAGCCAAAAGTGCATCTGTATGTGTGTGTGAAAGGAGATTGATAGCGTGAAGCTGAGGCATGAACAATACAGTGTGTCAGCCATGAATAGGAACCACTTTAACATTATTACATTTTTTTTTCTTTTTTTATAACTAAAAAAAAAACCTGGCTCTTGGGAAATTGCCATTTAACCAAGCTGTGCCGCACTGACAACAATTTCTTCCCATGGACACTGATTATTGACTGAAGTGAACAATGTTCATGAAAAACGTTCTTGCCGTGCCCTTCAGGAAATGAACGAGCGGACGGACGCAAACAGTGCCCGTGCGACACAAACGGACAGAAATTGTCCATTGCAGCCATGGTTGTGTGTTTCTGCTGGGAGCACTCTCCAGCATCAACGCCAGCACTGGAGGGAGCGGGGACTTGCGTCAGAGTGGGGACACATGGCCAAACCCTGGAAACAGGGAGACTGACGAGAGAGAGAGAGAGAGAGAGCACCCTGTGGAACCAGTCTTCTGTGTTTTTTGGGTTTCTTTCCAGGGACAAAAAAGAGAGAAATTGTAGCCACATATAAGGGAGAAGTACTCAGCAAAGTGCATCTTAAAATGACTGGCATTTCAGCTGTGGCTGGATCCATTTAGGCATGGAGAGTGTAACACCATCATAATGGCCTCTTTCACAATATGTGTGTGTGAACTCACACACATACACACACACACACACACACACAAAGATTTAACATGTGAGCACACACATGCCCATACCCACAAGTGCCCACACACACACACACACAGTTGTGAGACCCTTTCTGAAACAGATGGTGCTCCACTTCTCCAATGGCTAGCCCCACCATGGGTTCGGTGCATATGGCCGCTGGCCTAAGGCTACATTAATAACACTCTTATGGTGTGAAATAGCTTTAGGGCTCTTTGATGGAGAGATGATTAGGGCTTCTGGGAAATGGCTTATGTATGACAGGCACCTCTACAGTACCTCTCACCCAAAACACACACACACACACATGCGCACACACAGACACACACACACACACACACACATACATACACACAATCTTTACACCGCTTCCACCATCTACTCCAGAGGCATTCTGGGAAGGTATGAGTTTGGCTCAGGTAGTGATGTGCACAACATTCCACATTCCACTATTCCACCACAGCCCTGAACACCATACGTAATACATCACAACCTTCTATAGCAACCTTCCCTCTAATCATCTGCTCAAACATCAACAGTATTTAAACCTCTGTAGCAGAATGGGTGGTTTCCAAAGCCATGACGCACCATATTAGACTATGCCACTGAAATATGCTTGTTATTGTTATGACAACCACCCATCATTTGGTGATAACATCAGAGTAAAAAACATGCCGACAACGAGCTGGCTGGCAAAAGCTTAAGATAGACTGACCTACATAAAGAAAAGTGAACCATCATCAGTCCCCATGTTTTAGGCACAAGGAAAGCCAAATGCAAGTGACAGATTTGCCAGACTCCGTCTCTCTCTCTCTCTCTCTCTCTCTCTCTCATGCAGTTTTCCTGTCTGCAGGTTACATGAATTACCGGTGTATGATGAGGCAAAAGTGCATCTTGTGTCAGAAGGGCACTTTACAATCCATCCAGGTCAGAGTAGTCAGAAGTCCTAAGTTACATGGAACTGAATCTCTTTTTCTAGCTTGGGCAAGCTCAAAAGCTCCAGCTCGAAAAAGATGTCCAATTGCACAAAAATTGTAATTAATGTCACTAGTAATGGAGGGTTGAGAAATGTTATGTGGAATGAAGACTTAGGGAAAATGAACAGTGTGAGAAAGTGACAGCAAAACTCACAACTGAACAATAAAGAGGGTTACTAAGCAGCAAGCCTACAATGTGACAACAGAGAGAATAAACTGTGACTAAGAATGTCAGCAAGAAAAAAAGGATACAAAAAAGAAAGTGATTATAAGAGAAAGAGAGAGCAAGATAGAGACAGTGAGAAGGCAAGACAGTATGAGAGAGAGAGATGGAGGATACAAAAAACAAATGACAATTGTGTAAAAAACAAAAGTGTCTGTACAACCCCTGCTGGGCCAGAACCGTCCCCAGATGGGCTGCGACAAGTTTGACGTCCATCTCTTAAGCGCCCATCTGAGGAGACCAGATTACTCTGAGGGACGCCGAGAGGAAGCTGACCACAGGCACCATTTCATACACTTCCCCCGGGCCTGGTGTGACAGCGTTGGGGAAATAAAAAAAGGAAACTGGAGAAAAAAGAGAGAATATATCCCTGCTTGCACTCTGTCAGCAGTTCATGAAAGCAATTAGATCAAAAACAGTGCCGAAGGCAGTGGCTTCTCAGTAAAGTCTACACAGACACTGGGATTCGTTCACACATCAGTGGACAATGAGTGACCTGTCACTGAAAGCTCACCAAGGCCAAAGTCATCGGATTCAAATATAGGCACAATGGTGCCCTAAAAATAGCCTGTTCATAAATAAACGGGTGGTCCTGAGATACACTGAGATATCTAAATTGTATTTGGTTGTCATGATGCACGAGCGCCTGACAGATTTGCCATTGTTACCTAAGTTTCAGACATTACATAAAATACATGTTCAGCGTAAAGCACAAGAAAGAGGTCTAATTTTCTTTCTTTGCTTGTCACCCTACACTGCCCTCTCTCTCTTTCTCTCTCTCTCTAAATATATATTTATATTACACCATATATATATGGTGTATATATTACACCATATTAAGAAACAATGTAGAAAAATAATCAAATAAATGTATCCCCAAATACTGTAGCTATTTTCTTCAGTGAGTGTAATGGCAGGTGCTATTTGTATTATGTGCTGCTGGTATGGGGTTTCGACAGGCTTGTTCACAGCAGGGTGGACGTGCTTTCTCCTCGGCAGAGCTACAGCAGAAACGCCACGGCTACTCGCATTAGGGGGGTTTGCCGTGCGAATCAATGCGGAATTAGGCGCTCAGTGAGCATGTAATGCCGCTCGCTTTTCCGCAGTGTTTGCCCTGGACCCAGAAGAAAGCCTTGTCACTCCATCGATCCAAGCGCTGGACTCTCTCATCCGTTCTGTGGGAGCGGCTGGTTAATGAGTGTAAAATCAAGAGGAGGAAGGGGAGAAGGATTCTCCTAGTCGAAGCTCTTGTGGTTGAGTGTCATTACCTGTTGACCACCATGTCTAAACCCTGGTCGATTCTGAAAGAGGGTCATGTAAGGTCATTTTTGTCTGTCGAGATTCATAAAAAAACTGAGCTTCAAATCCATTAGTTTAATGTACATATAATAATCCTGATATTTGTACAGTAACATCAGCTTTAGGAGCCAGCGATAGACTTGACGAGACTGTAGAAATCCTAGTTTCATTGGGCCACGGTTGTCCTGGGCAACAGGCCAGAAGGGGTCACTGTGACACCATTGCTAAACTGTTGCTTGGCTGGTGCCTGGGCACGCATTACAAGAACAGGTTGTTTTTGAATGTAATAAAACCAGCGAAATCCCATTTCATTTCATCTCCTTTTAAAGGAACAAACAGCTTCAAAAGACATGATAATAATTTAGCATCCTAAAAGCGAGAACGGGCCCTCCATAGTTCACCTCGGGCGATTATTCTGAAAATGAGAAGATGAGTCATATTTAGACCTTACAAGCTTTTGTTCTCAAAGACAGCCACAAAATTACGATTGTTAATGGAGCATGTTTCTTCTCGCAGTGTGCCACTACAAATTTACTGTCATGGATGTGTCAGCACGTTACTCCCACACCGCACGTATGCACAAGGCCTAAATGTGTATTCAGGAATATTCTAGAATGAACATACATACTGTACATACATACATACATACAATCCCTCCCTGATTGTAAGGGCCTGGCATTAACATGGGGCCTCAGAGAACATTTTAATATTATAATCAATTTGGGGGGCCAAAAATAATTTTCTGTCAAAGGGCTAATTTTTAGTGACCTTTGCTCTCTCTTTTGCCCTCTTTCCTTTTCTTTTATTCTCTCTTTTTCCCTCTTTCTCTCCCTCCCTCTCTCTCTCTCTCTCTCACACACACACACACACACACACACACACACAGATCTACATACTTAGACACACACACACACACATACACAAACACTCCAGCACATACATACACACTATGAGAGCTATATACAGAGCTATAATGTCCTCTATCCAAATCCCCCACCACCAGCTTCTATGTGAAGTTCATGCATGTGTATCCCAAACTGACATCTCAAGCTTGTTCGGGTCTCATCACTGCAACCCGAAGGAGAACAAAGTCGACCATCTTGGCCATCCACCAGGTGCCCCTGAGGCCTCCAGAGTTAGGCAGCTATTTCTGGGGCCAACCCCTACTCCACCCACCCCCACCCCATTGCTCCACAGCCACCTCTCCACCTCCTTGTGCCAGTGGTACGCTGGCGTACCGGCACTGCCGTCACTATTAATATGTCACTTATGAAACCCCCGTCACCAGAGTTGGCTTCTGATGCAGATGTTCATGTCACTTCTGCAGGAAACATAAACTCACCCTGCTTTACATAAAACATTCCTGATTATACTGGTGTGTTGTACGCCTTACATGGTTTTATAGTTCCTTAGCTTCTCCCCATCAACACCTTCAAGAAAAACACAATAATTTACACTGTCAACACGGCTGATATTAGGCCATGATCTCTTGTCCTAATGTTCTAAAAGACGAATGTATCCATCTTTATTGGCATTTTTAAATATATTTTTTGGGGCATTTTATAAGTTTTTTTTTTTTTGGGGGGGGGGGGGGGGGTGGGAAAGAGAGATGGGGTAGGATCGGGAAATTACCTCAGGTCGGACTCAAACCCTGGTCCCCATTTTTTAACCTTCTGTGTATCTCTCCGTGTAGACATTTTCTTTAACCATATCCATCAAGACGTGCACCTTAGCTGTGCGCCCAGCTCACCACCGTGGTCTAGCTCTGGTCTGGGTCACTGTCAAGAGGAGGAGGACGCAGTAGGACACGCTGAGTTTCGAGTGCTGCTGACTTGAGTCGCTGATGTCCCATATCCCCTTTCTGTACAGTATATGTCGAACAAGGTCCCCAATGCTAAGTCATACTGCAATGTAAAGTAAAGTGAAGTGCTGATATATTTAGCTGGCATTAAGCCTCCTCAGCGCCCTGACATACTTAGCACTGGGCCGCTGTTTGCAGGAGGCAGCCCTGTTCCGCTCCGATCCGACGGACGATCTTCAAAAGGGCCTTTGATCCTTCTTTGCACCCCACACCCACCAAAAATTCTCCCCACCACCCCAGGGATCAGAGCATTAGATACCGCCACAAATAAACACACACATCCACACATACTTAACGGTCAACTGTCAAAGTCTCTACTCACTCTCTCTACCTCTCTCTTCCTAATCCCCCCACCCACATACACACACACACACACATTGTAAAACACTATCATGGTTTAATACAATCCCAGGGTTTAGAGTATTAGATACTGACACAATCGGAAACACACACACACACACACACACACACACAGTGTTAAAAACACTTATGTACTCAGTGGGGACGGGTGTGTGAGTTTGAAGGGGAGGCTTAGGGAAGAGTTTGGTTGATTGCTACCCACCCTGCAGGACCCTGTGCTGTGCTGTGCTGTCCTTGACAACTGCTGGGGAATGATACAGAATGTTCCGGAACTCTGTGGCAGTGCGAGCACTCACCCAAAGCTTTACCCTTGGCGCTCATCTCTTCTCTGGTTGATGGAACTGTATCACACCTGTGCTAGTGTGGGGGGAGACACACACACACACACACACACACACTCACATAGACACACACACACACTCACACACATACACACACACACACACACTCCAGCACATACACACACACAGATCTACATACTTACACACGCAGACACACACATACACACACACACACACACACAGACGTCTGCACTGAAGCGTCACCACCTCCTCTGTGGCACAGGCAATGGTACCGTATGCTGGAGCATTAACAGCAGCATTAACAGTAGCAGCAGTGTGCACCGGAGGGAGGGAGGGAAGGAGGGGGGGGACATGGGACTAATTGTGGCTAAGAACAGCTTGCAGGCTAATGAAGCCTTGTGGACTGGGCGTTCTCAGGGCGTCCGAGTCATTCCGATGGGGAGGGTGTGTGTGTGTGTGTGTGTGTGTGTGTGTGTGTGTTTGGGGTAGAGGGGTGTATGGGGCGCAGGCAGATGGATTGATTTGAATTGATTCGGGAGGGCTTTGAAGACTGCCTTTGTTCTTCTTCCGATTTGCTCGCTCAGTCTTGCTCCTTCCTACCGAGTTTGGCATTTAGGAAGCTGGTAGGTGGGATGGGGAGGAGGAGGAGGAGGAAGTGGGGAGTGGGTTGGGTTGCCGGGTTTTTGAGAGCCCCTCCACCTTAAAAAAGAAGGGAAAAAAACCAGTTTGAATCCCCTCGCTCCAGTATAAAGAGGTCAAGGGGAGAGGGGAGGATTGTGAAAGGCATCTGTGGGAATGGGAGGCGCCCTGGAGGGGAGGTGATGTACAGGTGTTTTTCAAACGCCAATTTTTACACTTCAGAGAGAGAGAGAGAGAGAAAGAGAGAGAGATCGGTGTAGAAAAAAGAAAGTCAGGAAGTATCGTAAAGGGTGAAAACCAGAAAACACAAGCAGACATGGATTCATCCAAACAACCAATATTATCGGGAGAATGAAGTACTGTACTGTAAGTTAAAACAGGCACTCTTGTGCTTATAAAGTCGGATGAGACGTGGTAGTAAACTACAGTACAGCGTGTCAGAATCTCTCTTCTCCTTCTCTCCAGGGCCATATCCAATCTCCTGTGCCCAACCTGGCCTCCAACTCTCAGCTCAACTCTTGCTTAAACTCCGTTCATTTCCTTTTTCTTTCATGAGTTTGTTATTCGTTTGGTCACGTTGAGTAAAAATTACAGCCGTGTTCTCGCCGCCGGGCACTGTGTTTATCTTTCTACCCTTCACCTTCTCGCTCTCTGTGTTTACAGAGGGGAACTGCTGCATGTGGCCTCTTTCAGAGCTGAAGGTGCCTCAACTCATAGCTAAAGCTTACCATCAGCTGAAAGGATGTTATTATTATTTTTTTTTTATCTTTCATACATCAAGAATCTGACTCATACTAGGAGTTTTTTTCTTTCAGATAGGTAGGTAGATAGACAGATAGATGGATAGATAGATAGATGGATATATAGATAGACATTTGACAGATTACCAACAAGAAGCCCAGAGGCAATGATAAGGAACACCAGTTACTGTATATACATTAACGGCGAGTGTTATACAGCCTAATGGTAGTAGGGATAAAAGATCTCTTATAGTGCTCTGTCCTGAAGTGCATGTTTTTTATCTTTCACCTGAAACTTTCATTGTGTGTCCAGAAGCATGGCTGTTTATGGTATAGGCAATCTACATTAGAGTTCAAGTGTCTGTTCTGCCTGTGCGTCTGAGTGCTCTTGCTGTCCTTGTGTCTGTACTGAGGAACTTTGCAGGGATGAACTCTTGAACTGGAACTCTTCATTCTGGGCTGATTAGCGCTATGCTCTTTGTTAGTGACGAGCTGGCGGCTGTCTACAGTCGCGGAAGAAAGCCACGCACACATAGGGCCCTCCGCGAAGGCTCCCCAGCACCCTGACCTGCAGACGAGACGAAAACACTCATGAATCATGGGGGAGGTTATGTAAAAAGACGCAGGATGCGACGCACTCTTCTCTCTCTCAGACAGCCGGAGTCTGTACAGGACAGAAAAGAACAAATAAATAAGCCGAATGCCCCTCCACCCACCCCCGCTGCCATCAGGCCAAGCAGATTTCTAGCCATGGAATAAAGTCAGATTTATTGTCATTGTCTCTACACACACAAGATATATAGAGAGGAACTGAGTAAATGTTTCTCATTATCTCACATTGAACAGTTAAGACATCACCTAACATTAACATTAATATTACTAGCTGTGGCTTTAGAGGGGAAGACACTGTGTGTAAAAGGATGAAAGTGGACGTCTCCCTCTGTGTGTGTGTGTGTGTGTGTGTGTGTGTGTTAGAGACAGACAGAGAGGGAGATAGAGAGACAGATAGAATGTGGGAGAGAAAGAGATAGAGTTTTGTCTTTTCTAAATGGATTTTTCAGAGAGGACGACAAACACATCAACATATTATGTTGAGTCAATAAACAAGCAAAGGCATAAAATTATCCTGGGTAGCAATGTTCAATTCAATTCAATTTTATTTATATAGCGCATTTTTACAAAAGGCATGTCACAAAGCGCTTAACACAAGAGGCCCAATGAGCAACAGGGGCAAGGAAAAACTCCCTAGCAGCGTTTTTTGTGTTTACTTGTTATGGTAAAGGAAGAAACCTTGGGTAGTTCCGACGGCTCAATGTGATACAATGCAGGCTAATTCAATATGCCCAACAACCTTTTTGAAGGCCATTTACCTTTGTACACGTGGCCCACTGATCTCTAAAGAATAACTGGATAGGCTAACCCATTGTTAGAGCCCCATCAACAATGAAGCCAATAGAATGCTCAATGCAGCAACCAAATTGGGACCCGATTGGGACCGTTGGGACCAACGGAATTCTTCAGCAGGCAGAGTGACAATGGATAGAACTCAAATATGGCGGCTGCCACTGTGGCTTCAACCTTATGACGTAGATGTCCTATCCAGTTATTCTTTAGAGATCAGTGACGTGGCCACATAAAATCAGAGACAGGACATGTTCCTTCCATGGCTAGGGCAAATTTGTGTCAGTCCATACACACAGCCATGACATGGATCCCTTCTTTAATAGCACGTCACATACCAGCGTTACTTTTGAACACAGAGTACACCTGCACCTGCCGTAAAGTTCAAGAACAGCTCTGTCTCCTCTTGCCATCGGCTGGCATCTCTGTTGATCGTTGGACAGCGAGGACTCAGTGAAGTCTAGATGGCCAGAGAGATGGTTGCTATGGTGATGGCGCTGTACGATGGCTGCCGTTGACCATACCTCCACTTTATTTTTCACCCTTTCTGGGCTTTTTTACGTTTTTCTTTTTCATTTCTAACACTGTGCTGTAGCCTACAAGTAGCCTTGAATATGGTTGTCACTTCTGTTTTGTTTTCGGCAAAGTCTCTGTGAGTTTGGAGGAGCTTATTGGTTTGGACATTTTTTGCGAAGTGAATATACTTTAAATGATGCATTCTGACCGACCGTCATTTTCACTGTCTACCCTACCGTCTTTATCTGCGGAGCTTGGAGGAGGTCGGGCAGGGACCCGTTGTGAGTGTTGAATGTGGAGGGCTGCGGGGGTTGCCTGTGGAGTGGAGGACGGCTCACAGGGGGGCCGTGTTTGGAGGAGGACGGCGCTGCCTGCGTGTCGGCTGCTATCCTGTGATCTCCGACGCAATGTTGGTCATCCCCTATAGCCTACTTGATGTCACTCCTGCGTCCCGACTTCAGCCACTAATCCACGACCTCAAACATCTCTTCTACATGGATCCTGAATCCTATGGGCTATTCATGTACAGTAGCTACTAATGGCTATGGCTAATTATTATTATTATTACTATTATTATTATTTTTTTTCCTTCTTTCCCTTTATCCATCTTTTCTCTTCAATGCAATTTCACTACATGGTTTTACGTTAGTAACTCAATGTATGTGACAAATAAACTCCTTGAATCCTTGAATCCTTGAATCCTTGAATGAATGGGAGATTGACATGTCTTAGCAACACAGTAAGGGGGGGAAAAAGCCCTTTAAGTGGTGAGGCTCCCTACTCTGCCCCGAGGCCCCCAGCAGGGTGGATTTTCTGGCTAGTCAGCCAGCGAGACAACCAGTCAGCCAGGCAGCCATTAGATCGATTGCACCAGTGGACGGTTAAAGTGAGTGTGCTGAGGAGCTGACAAGCCGAGACGGTCCAATCTCCAGCTCGAACTGACAATTCAAGGCAGAGTTGGGTCTCATCACTCAGGCTGGGGAGATCCTGAGACAGACAGACAGAAAGACACACACACACACACACACAAACGAACACAGACACATTCACATGGATAGGATGAGTATACTTATAGACAGGCACAGATAAACACAGATAAATAAAACACACACACACACACACATACACACACGCGCACACACACACACCAAAGACAACATGCACAGACAAAAAAAGACCTTACATTTATATCAAGCATTTATTATCTATTACAAATGTATTATACCATATTAATAGCCACAAATTTTGCATCAACGTAATAAAACAACAGCATTATCCCAATATGTCTATGAGCATTTAACATTGGTAGGCAAAAGTGGTAGTGGAGAGGTATTAAGATGGTGGTGAATACCAAAATTCAGGTTAGCGGCTAACAGAAATCTGGGTTGTATCTATATTTTAATTTTAAATAAATCAAGGTTTTCGGACAGAAGGTTGTTATAAGCGTAAGCCTAAAAAAAGGTGATTTTATTGGTTTTCCTATTGGGTTTTTATGGGAATCATTATTGGAGATACAGATTTACAGTAACAGTGGCTGGCTAAAGTTGGACAGCTTCTAGCCACCATGACAGAGGATAAACATAATCTGAAAAGCCTCAATATTATGGTTAATATCATAACATAAAATAAAAAGCGAAAGACATGTGCCAAGTAGTATGTTTTATGATGGCTAATGATTTTCTATTAAGTGAATTATAACTTTGCTATTGTACAGTAAATGGCACAGTGTAAATATATACCTGAATTGAATATTTAGGTAAAAAGCACATCTTTTGCCAAGTGCCTCAGCTACAGTACACTTGCTACACTGAATGTGTGACTGATTAGATAAAAGGCTAATGCTAATGTCAGCTAATGCATTGTAGGCCGGCATGGACTCAGACTCAACAGCTGCCGTCACACTCAGTTATGCAGACACTGGTTTACACACAGCCAGACTGGAGAAACAAACAGACGGGCGAGACACAGGCCAATAAACTAGAGAGGATGTAGACTTAAATAGCACTAAACATGCTCAGTCATGTGCCTGAAGCCTTGGTTCATTGGTTTGCATGGACATAATTAAGTTCAAAAAATTTCATTTAATTATTAAAGACAGAATACTGTACCAAGATTTGGCAATATCACATTTACAGATTCAAAGACAGTAGATGGATGATGTTTCCTGTGTAAATCTAAAGAATACAGTGTTGATAATAGATAGTGTCAGATTGATATCTAAAACAAGCCATGAAACACAAAGCTGTTGCTGTTATCAGTTCAGATACGGTAGCTTCAAATTGTTCACACTCACATTCAGATGTTCACATTCCATAATAAGGGAAAGAAAAACAGCAAGAGGAAATAATGTATTGTTCTGCTGTCTGGATGCATCTGCCAAATCTGCCAAAGGCAAAGTCATTCAGAGACACACTACATGTACATGTACATGTACACACTACATGGGTACAGCAGTAAAAACGCCTGAGTGGGCCCCAGCTGTGGCGCAACTGGCTGGGGCACCTGCACCGTACACCGGCGACCCGGGTTTGATTCCCGTCCCTGTGGTCCTTTCCGGATCCCGTCCCTGCTCTCTCTCCCATTCACTTCCTGTCTCTCTCCACTGTCCTGTTAAAAAAATATATACTTAAAAAAAAAACTCCTGAATGTTCACCCCATCCCCCTCTCTCTCTCCTCCACAGATGGACAGACAGTGAGCTCACCTTTGCCCGTAAAAGGACATCCTGTTGATCAAAGCTGTCAATAAAACTGACTCTTTGTTCGTTCTCTTTCAGACCGGGCCACGGAGGACATTTTTCGCCGCAGCCGGCTTGCACCTTGTAAGCGCTGGCCATCTGCTGAAGAAATTTGTTTTTGATGATTCTATAAAGCTGGGGCTCTGGCTCCAGTGCTGGTCGGAGACACTAATCCTTCCCAAAATGATAAGAGATGTCACACTAATCAATGGATGGATTGTGATGAGTGAGTCCATGGTGTGTACAGTACAATGTAGAAATGATTTGGATGGAAAATGCTGGCATTTTTTGTACAGCCTATTGCTTTGCTTTTGGCTGATAACTAAACAACGAGACAAGTAATAAAGTCCGTTCCGAGACACTGTTTGTATTCCTTTGGTTATATACAACAGTAAGCACACATGCTAAACTACAGTAAAGCTGAAAAAATAGAGATTTCTTTGTCACGTTGTTTATATTTTTTCAACAATCTCACAGCTTGGACATGCACATTTTAATCCTGTTGGCTGCAATGTCTGTCATTTCAAGAAGATTAACTAAAAGTGTCCTCAGAGTAGCTTTGATGTGCATGACCCCCCTATGCAACTGCATCAATGATATGAAAATAATCAGAGTATACATTCCTTTTCCTTCCTCTATACCGAAATGAGGCATAATTGTAACTTTGCATGGATTGATTGAAGGTTTATGAGTCCTGGACTCCTGAAATTACTTTACATCTCCATATTTTTATTATTTCTGTCGTTTTTCCCTGTCCCCATCCATTCAGTGTTGTGCTGGGTCTGCTGAGTACTCAAGAGTGTGCAGGCCTCAGGGCTGTGGCGTCTGGCCTCCTTGTCTCGCAGCTTCTGAAGAGGGCGAACTTAAGCCAAGCATTCAAGAGAACTGAAGGGCTCTCTGAGTCATGTGTCCCTAGGGTGGCATCACCCCCCCCCCCACACACACACAC
>JAGFZM010001652.1:0-64357 GCA_017657215.1 Limnothrissa miodon | reverse complement strand
TGTGTGTGTGTGTGTGTGTGTGTGTGTGAGCGTGTAAAGGGGGGGGGGTATTAACACCCATGGAAACTATGCTGCAGGGAGCTCTGATAGCACAGCTGCCTCGCCACTCCGCTCAGCCTCACCTCTGCTCAGCTGAGCCAGTTTCCATCCAGCACTACTGAATGACAAAGCAGAGAAGGAGAGAGAGAGAGTGTGTGTGTGTGAGTGTGCAAGAGAGGAATGAGAATGTGAATTTGGATGCCGAAGGATAAGGTGGTGGTAGAGGTAGAGGTGGTGTGCGTAGTGTGTCATGAGAGATCAAGTGAGTGGGAGAGTGTGTGTGTGCGCATGTGTGAGAGAAAGCTGGAAGGAGTCCGAGAGAGAGAGATGGAGAGAGAGAGATGGAGAGAGTAGAGCTTTTTCCAGCACAGAGCAGAAATAGAGTGTCAAAGTGGAGCACAAACTGACAGAACTGGAATTGGAACAAAGCTGTGTGGAGGGGAGGGCTATGCCACATATTTTCCATCCCGCTTCTTAACTCTCTCTCTCTCTCTCTCTCTCTCTTGTTCACTCTGTTTTTTTTTTTTCTTTTGCTGTCCTTCACTCACTCTGTGTGTGTGAGTGCGCATGTGTGTGATTAGTCAGCAAGCTCTGCGGTCTGACAGCCGCGCATATGTGCGTGTGTGCGTGTGCGTGCGTGCGTGTGTGTGTGTAAAAGGAGAGAGGAGGGCCATGCGGCTCTAGGTCCCTCTGGGTGCTGTGGCGTCAGTCTGGGAGGGGAGGAGCTTAGGGAGGGAGGGCTGTATAAAAGCCTTCGGGTGGCTGTCTCAGCAGCTCTACAAGACGAAAGCTCAGACACAGCTCAGTCTGCCGGCTGCACCTTTTCATTCCAGAATGTTCTTTTGAACAGGGATGTGTAGATATTTTTTTTTCCTCTGAGATTAATCCATCAGTCTATCAGGCTTTTTATGTTTTCCTGCTGAAGCATATTTGAATACCAAATAGCAGCAGTCGGACACTGTTGACCTATTTCTGGTAACTGAAGCAGGAGCGGTTCTGCATCAACTACCCAACAGAGACCATTGTAACACGAGGAACCACTGTGCACAAGGAGGAAGCAGCGCAGACAGCAGCACATACATGTACACACACAGACTAAAACCAGGAGGGGACTGTGTGTAGCCAAAACTATAGAGCTCCACGGAAGAGGCACCCCCCCCACACACACACCCCCTTTTGTATTCTCTCGCTCTCCGTTTCTCTCCGTGGGACAGTACCAATCGGGTCGCTCACACTGGGGAAGGCAAGCCGCCCCGTTCCTGCCTGCGCTCGGCCCAGCTGCCCGCTGCGAACCCTCCAGCACCTGCTGCTGCGCAAGATAGGCCTGCGCCACACCTCCGCCGCCGCCACAAGCACTGCATTACCCAACATGCACTTGAAGAGCATGAAATGCAACCGCTTCTGTCTGATCGCCTCGCTGGAAGACCCCGACATGTTCAACCAGCCTCAGGCCCGGGTAAGGTGCACTGGCTTCACAAGAACCAGAAGTGGGTCGGCTACAATCTATTTCATTTTAGTCCGGCACTGACTGCTGTTACTGCTACTGCTTTTGCTGCTGCTGAGCTGCTGTCTAAGTAGTAGGTTTGTGTGTATTGTTAGTGTTAGTTTTAACACTGTTAGTGTTGAGTCCTTTACTGTTGCAGTGTTGATTTTGTTGCTAGTTTTGTGTGCATTCTAGCACTGACTGTGTTGATTCGACTACTGCTCCAGTTTTTTGGAGTTTAGTATTGGATTGGTGTTAATTCAGTTAACACCAGTTCCTCAGGCAGTGTAGAATCTCAGTGTTAAATTTCTGTTATTGTCATATTGTCTGTCCATTAAGAGTGTAGCTTCTGTGCTCTCCCTCTCTCTCTCTCTCTCTCTCTGGTGTGTCTGTTGTGGTACTCTGTTGCATATCTCTTCCTCTCTGCGCCATCCTCCCCATCCCTGCGTGAATAGCCTAGGTGTCTGCTTTGCCGACCCATCCCACTATGGTGCATGAGCTGTGTTGCATCTTGGATTAATCTGTGCTTATTCTTTCATGTTGGATTATCAGTTACTAAAGAGATCTAGACCTAGTCTGCATATTGACGTTTGGAACATTTTTTGTCCAATCCTGATGCATTACTGTATTTCTTGAGTCTTTGACCTGATAAGGCTACAGTACTTCCTTCTCCAGTCTACGTTTTTCTACTGCAGACTTACGTTTTTTACTGTCTTGCATATCAATGAAGGTTGGTCTGCAGTCTGTGCCCTGACCACTATTGATAATCATAATCAGACTGTGGTCTTTCAGCACTTGGATAACCTTCACTGCACTGCACTTGACTCCACTGATGCACTATCCCATAGCGCATGCTCTTCAAGGTTTCTTCTATTGATAGCTTGATGTTCTCCTCCCATGTAAGTTGCTTTGGATAAAAGCGCCTAGTGAGACTGCCTGCCTGCCTGACTTGAGAATCATATGGTTATTTATTTCCAAATGCAAAACAGTGTGTGGTAGCTGCAGCAACCAACTAACTGCTAAGACTTCCATGGTCATATAATACAGATGCACCATAGTCCCTTCTCCTTGCCACTGCAGAAGCAGAGAACAGGAGTGTGATAAGAGGCCATAAGCAAAGGGGAAAGATGAATAGCAGTCATATTACTGCTTCTCAGAATAATGGAGGTGGGGATGGGGATGAAGATGAGGAGGAGGATGATGCTATTTAAGAAGTTAATGATGATGGTAGTTATATTGGCCTTGTTTATACTTTAGGCCAGACCAGGTGCTTGAACGTAAGCCCAGCCCAGGTAGGAGTTAATACTAGACTGGCCTATGCTTCAACAAGGCTAAACCTGGAACTGTAGCCCTGACCAGCAGCCCATCTCAATGGCCAGGGCCAAAGCTTACACATGTGCTTATTGTGTAATAGATTGTTTTGTTACTGCAGATATGTTTCTCTGGCTTTTTAATCTGTGCTTTTGGCTACTTGGTCCACTGCAGTATAAACCCATGAGGAACTCTTGCCCTGGTGCATGTGCTCTGGGCCCAGTCTGAAGTTCCTGGGCCGAGGGTCCAAAGTATAACTGGGGCGAATGGTTGGAGGATGGAGATGGAGGATGACTGCACTAGCGTCAGAGAGGGAGGGGAAGAGGGTGATTTTGATGGGAGCATATGGATTGAAGTCTCGTCTGATGCAGTGAATCAATTGTGTAGTGGGGCAGTTCATACAGTGTGAGTGTGTGTGTGTGTGTGTGTGCTTGAATGTGTTTGGCACAATACCAGGATTACTTGGCACTGATTAAAATTCAGAGTGGAAATAAATAACTGCCTTCATTTTAATGGAAGGCTAAATGTAGAAGGTATGAAAAAAAAGGCTGCAGCAAATAACTGTATTTTTGCTTCGCACACTGACGTGTGTGCTTACGTGTACGGACGTGTATAAGTCTCGACATAGTGACTCATGGTTTGCGGACTCTCTTTCTCCCTCTTTCTCTCTCATAAGATGTGGTGTCTAGCTGTCATGCTCTTTCTTTTCTGTCTCTCCATTTTCTCTCTCTCTCTCTCGCTCTCTCAATCTCTCGTGTCCAATTGTCCCTTTTACCATGTCAGAGACTCGATCTACCCCATCCGCCCCCGTTGCCGTGGTAACCAGAATCTTCCATAACAGACTGTTGGGCACGGTCAATGTTAGGTGCCGTATTAAATTAGTATTATGTGTGTGCACCTTCACAAAGAATCTGTGGTGCGCTGAAGGGGTGGATGCAGTATAGCATGGCCTGTGCATGCTAAAATGGTTGTGCGTTTTGCACAAAATATCATCATGCTAAATGTCCCAAAGTGCTCTTTGACAGCCTTTCCATTTAGTCACATGTTGTATAGGCTGTTCTGAACTTTTCCCATACATACAGTCCATACAGGCACAACTGAATCAGGAAATATGAGTCCTATAAGCTACTGTATGTGTTTAGTACTGAAGCTATAGAAGTTTGAGGACAACATTTCATTTGTACTACAGACACATTTTTCTGGTTGTGTGTGTTTGGTTGTAGTCTCCATGTATATACATTTTCTGAACATCTCAACTCTAGTGTTGGGCCACCCTGTGAAACTGTATCTTACATTGTCTTCCTGTTCTGTCAATGCAGGCCAGCTTTGAGGAGCTCTTCCGCTCCTACGACCCTGAGGCCACCTTCCAGTTCTTTAAGAGCTTCCGACGTGTGCGCATCAACTTCAGCGAGGCTCTGGCTGCTGCAGAGGCCCGCTCCGCCCTCCACAAGAGCTACTTTAATGGCAAGGAAGTGCGACTCTACTTCGCCCAGGTACATCTGTCTGTGTGTGTGTGTGTCATACAGTACAGTAGCTATTTTTTAAATTGGAATTTAATTGGAACAATTATTTATTTATTTATATATATATATATAGAGAGAGAGAGAGAGAGAGAGAGAGAGCGCGAGAGCGAGCAGATTTTCACGCAGATTCTCGTTGTACATTCCAATTACTTTGAAATTCAGCGTACATGCACAAGCACTACTCTCTACCCTCTCATACCCTCAAATACATATGTTACTAGATGGGCCAAGACAATTCTCTCCACATTTAATATGCTACTTAGTATAAACAGGCCTGTAATAGTGCCCTCGTTCGGAGAAGAAAAATGGAGAAAGGAAGGAGAAAAATATAGAACTATCGCTGACCTAAAAAATGGTCCGATATAAAAGTGGATGTAAAAAGAAAAGTAGCTGCCCACATGGGTGCTTGTCTTATTTAAGCAAAGGGTGACAGCTAAGCAAGGTCATTGTCGGCGTGGTGTCCCAGAGTGGGATTTCGACTTGACCCAGCAGGATCTCATGGAAGCTAAAAGCTTTTTCCTATATTTGAAGAACTGTCTTCTACCTGCTAGTTGTACGAATCATTTCCCTCTGTATTTTAAGTATTTAGTCATTTTTAATATTTCATAATCAGGTCAAATTGGCTTATGGTTATTGTGACCGTGTGAACCCCACCACACTATAGGACTATTTATTTATTTTTTCTTGTCTTTAAGTATGATCTGTGCTTTTTTTCTTAAGACTGTAATCTAGGTGCACATAGGTTCAGTTCACTTTTGTTGCCTTTTCTTTTCATATTGTAGCCCCTTTGTCCTTTTTAAGAAACTGTATGTTTCCCCAGAGTGGAAGGAGTACATTGATGCCTTAATTGGCTGGCACGGATGTGCTGTCACCCCATTTGATTGATGTTGGGTGTTTCTTATCTGTAGTATTTTTTCAAGTTGACTGGCAACTCACAGTTTTTCTCATTTGTTTTAATTTGCTGTTGTCTTTTTCTTATTATTTTGTGTATAGTTTTTGCACTTAGGTTTGGGTTTTGGTTGAATAAATTTGATAGATTGCATATTTTTCACTCCTCATTTTTTTTTGTCACTGTCTTGACTCCCAACCGCAATCCTACCCTACAACAGTTAGCCCACTCCACCAATATCATCTAATAACCTATTGCAGAGAAAGAGAAATCTATTAGCCTAGATATAATGCATGGTCCTAAATGTTTAGTAAACAAGTCATCACTGAAAATAATATTGCTGATCATATTGCTGGGGCTTCCCAATTCTTTGTTACTGCAATATAGGCAGTATATTTTTATTGATATGTTTAGCCTAAGTTTAACCTGTTAACATTGCCTCATTATGCGTCTCAACAATAAAGCATAATTGAAGTTCATTTAAGATCGCTCACCATTCAAATACACTTTTAACTAGCTGAATATTACTTAATGACCCATCCGTGACTACACATAATGTTGCGTTGCATTGCCTCTATGTGCTGCCAACAGATAATATGCAACAGAGATGTGTGTACGCCAGCCATGAAGTTTGTGTGGAGGACTGCACTTTTCCATGTAAAGTCAGTCTTTGTACATCCGAACGTCTGCGTGAGAATTGGCGTACGCAAGTTTTGTACATGAGGCCCCAGGACACTGAATTTTACCAGTGCATGTGGCAGAACTAAACGTACTGCTCGTGCTGTGTCTGTGCCAATATCTGAGCCACCGACCTTATCCTGCTGTGCACAATAAGGCTGCTCATATTAGGATATAAATATGACTGTCAGGACAATGATTGAGTATGATTCAAAGTTGACCTAATGGCAGACCAGACAGAAATATTAAAATAATAACAGTAATAGCAGCTGTTACCAGCGTCTGTGGAAATGGCCTTTATTCAATGCTGTATAAAGGATGAGCTTAACCTTCTATATTAACTACGTCTGTATATAGCCTTGATTATCCTTGTGCCTGGTTTTCATTCATCCAGCCGCCCGTCCATTGGTTCATAGGTCTATCCATCTTTGTGCCTCTGGATTGTTACCAGTCACAGTCATGTTTAGTATCATCAGCCTCAGTCTAAGTTTTATCATGTCGTTATGTCGTTATGGTCTTCTGTTTTCATGTGTAGAGAAATGTGTTAACCAGATCCTTGTAGGTTTCTCCTTTATTTTCGTCGACTTCCCCAAAGGACAATGTTAGGAGGAGATTAAAGACTGTGATGGACCCAACTAGATAACACCTGTCCTGCTCTTACTCAGTTAAAAGCCTCCTTTGAAAAAAAGAGTGTCTTCCTGCCAGTCTGTAATGTAATGTAATGTAATGTAAGTGTTTTTCACTTAACATACCAGAAGGGTTAGCAGTGGCTCTGCCATTACCTCAACCTTCCCCTCGCCATGCAGATAGAATCTGGCCAACCTTTTAGAGGAGGAAATGGAGTGTTTGGGAGCTGAGGGATGAAGGTGTTCCTACTGCCGCTGCCGTCGACATCTTGGTGCTCAGAATGCTCTATTTTTACCTTCGCGACGGAGGAGGACTGAATGGCTTTTGTCTCTAGTATGTGTGTGTGGAGAGAGAGATCTTGAGCATGTAATGCTCTTTAAGGCCTGTTTTAGTGGAGCATCTGACAAAAAAGGGAAAGAAAACAAATAAATGATTTCTGATTTAGGTCTTTCTGTTGCTTCTTCATGGCAACGTTCATCTCCTCCCTACAACACACTCTTTCTTTCTGCTTTATCTGTTTCTCATTTCTACACCCTCATCTCCCTCCTCATCCTTCCGTCTCTCCCTCTTTGTGTTGGAGTAGCACACTAACCGCTGACATTTGGATCTTCTGTGCCACATGAGTTGTTTACTAATTCATTCATGGGATGAATAAATGGAAATCTCTCTTTCCCTCCCTCCCTCCCTCCCTCCCTCCATCTATGTAGTCGGTGCATATAGGTAGTCCTCGGCTGGAGCCCCCCAAACCAGACAAGCAGTTCCTGCTCTCCCCTCCCCCCTCTCCACCTGTCGGATGGGAACAAGCACAAGATGCCACACCAGTCATCAACTATGACCTGCTATGTGCCATAGCCAAACTCGGACCAGGTACATAGAGAGCTCTCTCTCTCTCTCTCTCTCTATCTCTCTCTTTCTTTCTTTCTTTCTCTCTCTCTCTCTCTCTCTCTCTCTCTTTCTCTGTCACAAAGTAGCAGTGCAATAATTGTGAATTTAGGTGCTGATATTTATTTTGTTTAATATTAATTAATATTTTCTTGGTGAATAATCAATGCCAACATTTGGTATCCTACCTGCAGATAGAACAGAACAGAAATATTGACTTCTATGGTTAAATGTTACTTATATCGATTCAACATCTGCCCATACTAATGTAAAAGTTAATGTTAACTGTAACACAACGCAGCATAACGATAACGACTGTAAAAACTTAAATATACTGTAACTACTGTTACAGCCGTTTTTTATTCTGCTGTGCCATGTTGGTGTTTTTAAAGTCCTTTCATGTGGGTTTTAGGGGAGAAGTATGAACTACACACTGGCACCTCCACCACACCCAGCGTGGTCGTCCACGTTTGTGAAAGTGAACAGGACAGCTCAGGTGGCGAGGATGAGGCGGACGGTGCCCGACGCCCACGACCCAAAATCATCCAGACGCGCCGCCCTGAGTACCCCGACTATCCCGTTACGCAGTGAAGAGTGGGTGGCCAATCACATCATCGCACCGATCTCTGCTTTACGATCACAGGGGAAAGGGGCCCTGGAAAGAGGGGGTGGGCAGGAGGACCGATAGCCTGATGTGGCATGCAGTTGGTCTTCCTCGCCACCAGGTGCCGTAAAAGAGCCCGGCATAGGAGGCTCTCCCTTTGTGAGGGGATGGGGCACACTGTACATTTCCATAGCTTGGGACAGAGGGGGTGTTGAATGGGTGGGTGGGGGTCTTCATTGCATGCATTTACTGGAAGATTGGTCCACCTCAGAGGGCTATTTGAAAGATTGGGCTTTTTTTTTTTTTTTTAATTTTTCAGTGTTTATCATTATATTTTTTCTATGTATTTTTTTTTTCTTTGGGGAGCATGTTTCCCCCACAATGTGGTGTGGTGTGTGAAACTAGTTTGTTGTTTAACATCTTTAACGTCTTTTTTGGGGGTGTACAAAAGCAGTAGATAAGAATGTGACTGACTCCTGCACATTTACCATGACTGTTCTACTCAAATCTACTGGTGTAGCTCCAGCTTGAAAGGAGTGCCTTTATTTAGTCTATTGTCTGAATTTGTCAACATCTAATATTACTTTGGGCATAACAATGTCTGCTTTTTGAGCTCTATGATGTGTATAATAAAAAGACCAATGGATTTCCAGATGCATAAGACATCCCACCAAGAGTCTTAAAGTCTCTGTTTGCCATTGTTTCACATGGAGTGCCAACTTAATATACACGTTTCATGTTTTGTCTAATGACTGGTCTCCTTTAAACTTTTCCTGTCACAGAGTATATTTTGATTTTTTTTTTTTCTTTGAGCAAATTGTGTGTGTGTGTGCCTGAAATGTTGTTAGTTTTCTTTCTGATGAGAATAATCTTGTACTGACATGACTTTTCAGCCCTCATTTAAACTACTCGTTCATTTGTCAGTGCTCAGCAAGGTGCATGATTTTGAATGAAAAGTATCCTCAGGCTTCCTAGCCTGGGCCTTCGCTGTACTCAATACGCAATATGTAACACCTCACATCAGGACTGAGCCTGTCACAGCAGACATTTTTATTTCCAAGAATTTGCAGGGTAAGCACTGATGTTATTGTTGACATTCATTGAGAAGCTGATTCTGCTACAGTGGGCTGCTGTGAAACAGGCAAAATTTGTCCACACACTCTGGACAAACTAATTGGAACTAAGTGACAAACATGCAGATTTGTAAATGTTGAAGTGTATGTGTATAAAATATTTTGTATGATGTTCTTAACATTGACTTTAAGAAGAAAATAAATAAACACAAATAATGATGCATAGATGATGAACTATGTGTACACAACATAATTTAGTCAAGCATGCTCATGATCAAATCCAACTAAGACTCACAACAAACAGTAAGGCCATTGATCTCACACAAATGTGTTTGGGTAATTTTTACATGCATAGTTACATTCCTGTTATCATTTCTCAGTCAATTTTGCCCAAACTCTTTTAAAGCATGAGTGTAGGCAACTGTGTTTTATTATACACAATTGGGCAGTGTTTCTGCCTGAGCAACTGCGGACTTCTCAAGGTGAAATGCATGCATGAGATGATTAAGGGGTGGTTGGGTGGTGGGGATTCTGATCGAAATTTGACAACCCTCAGTTTAAGCAGTTCAGCATCTCTTGGTACTTTGAATGAAGGTGATTGTTCCTCAGTATAGTCACTGAACCTCAAGGGCAGACACTGTGCTTAGTTATGTTGACGGATGACAGATTTTTATACAACATTCATATTTTCAATCTCTTAAGATTTCTGATTCAGACATTCAGATGATAAAAGAATTGGTAAGGGCCCACATATTTTTTTTCCACGATTAGTCATGATGGCATCAACAACAAAGAAACAAAACAGGCTGATTGCTCAGTCACAATTCATGTAGAAAAGTTCTAATGTTTTTAAAGCAACGAGACGCTTATCACCAATATTTGGAATATCTTTTTGAACATGCAGTTTGTTTGGGTACCATATGAAGTTTATTTAGATTCCATCAAATCATAGGAATAAACCAAGCCTTGGATATATACTTCTTATTTGTGTAAGCCTTTTAGGCAACTATAGCCCACTAATTTAACTAAAGCTCACCAAAAAACGCAGTAGTGTTTCTTTAAATACTGAAGAAATGTATAATTCTTAGCAAAAGCTTTTGTGCATTATATAATCATATGTGTGGTGAAAGGGGGAGAATACTGCATTTACCTTCTTAAAGGGTCACCTTGACTGCATCTTAATTAAATCTGCTGATGAAAACCTAGGACCCGTTGACATCCTGGGAATCTAAGATGACAGTGATTAGATATGCAGTCGGTAAGGTTGAACAACCTGGACAAACCCTAAGCCTGGAGTGTGTGTATGAAGGTGGGTGGATCTGGTCTCTCAAAAAGCTCAGAACAGCACCGGCCACTGCAAGCAAATAGTTGTCCGGTCTTCTATAGCCTAATTCTGAATCCAGCAAGGTAACCTTTTTTCCATATCTTCAATGCTAAATATGCACCACTGATACAAATTTATATTGTACTGATTAGATTATTCAAGTGTTTCACTAATGTACAGAGAAATAGTCTTTGTACACATCTTCATCTGTTCCTTACTGCATGATATTGGTGTTCCGCACTGTTACTGTTCAATGTTGACTCAAGCAAGTACTAATTTTTTGGAGGAGGGAGAGGCATCTAGCACCATGCTACTGCAGAACAGCACAAGTCTACAGTCCCTGCTGGCATCTCTATTGGAGTACCTGAACAGCACTTCTGTGCCGTCACCCTCTACTATCCACTCAGCCCTGTCTTCACCTGTGGCCCAGGGTCAGGTCAAAGGTCAAGCTCAAGGACAGGGCATGGTCTACATTTTCCTGGTGGTGGGGCTATTCAGCTTCTTCACCTTTGGCATCATGATGAGCTACATCCGCTCCAAGAAGCTGGAGAACTCCCAGGACCCGTACCACCAGTACATTGCCCGTGACTGGGCCAGTGTGCAGGCGGCACCCTCGCTCACGCTCAAGCAGGTACTGAGAGGGACAGCCCCAAGAAAGGACCCACTGGTTATTGGCAACCCCACCGCAATGGAGCGTCTCCCAGGTTAAGAGTTGGTGTCCGTGAGTGTGGAGTGGTAAAAGACTGCTAAATTACTGTACTGCAAAATTATATAAAAAAATAGACAGAAAATGATGCCTTTAATTATTTATAAAAGTGCTCAGGTGCTGATTCATTTGACAGGTGACATGATACAGTATGGGAATAAGAAGTATTCAAGCAAAAACTTAAAATTACACTTGATACAGTACCTTTCCTTTAACAGATTCATCTACATTGTATTCTACGTCTTTGCTATTTTAGCAGCATAATAAAGTTTTAGTCTAGATAATATATGCAGTGTGACTGTTTTTTAGGAGTGGACCTCAGACTTTAATTAAAATCCCTGTCCTCCAAACCATGTTAATCATGAACAACTAGGACTCCAAGCCCAAAATGATATCTTTAAAGAACATTGAACCTGCATCACACACACATTTTGTGGTAGTTTCACTAAAGACTTTAAAGATATTCAAGTTGTGTTTGAGCTTATTGATTCTATGAAACACATCAGGATGTCAAGTAGACAGGTGTCTAAACCTGAATAACAGAGGTATTGTACTCACAACAGAACCTGAAAGGCCACTTTTTAATATCTGTCTGGACATCTTTCTGTCCACTTATTTGGCTCACTCCCTCTCCCCCCTTCCCCTCCACACACATACAACCAATGCTCCGTCTGGCGTGTCTCAGTATGACTCATAGCTATTTCAATAGATTCTGCATCCATGCAAAAAGTCCTTGTCTGCTATCTTGTCGAGCCTGGGCCATTTCACTCTCCCTCTGTCTCTCTATCTGCCTCTGTTCTTTCTCTCTCCTCTTCCTCTCCTCCCGCTGTTCTTTGTCCTCCCTCAGGGCCCGTTCCACCTCCCTCTTCAGGCTGAAGTGGACCATCTGCCTACAGAGCATGGGCACGATCAGGTTGAATGTGTCCACCCTCTTGTTAAGCTTGGCCAGCTCTATGGCGAAGCCAGCACACATCTCCTGCCACCTGAGCTGCTCGTGGGGCTTCATGGGTTCTCCAAGTCGCCCCCGGGCCTCTAGGAATCCCACACGCAGTTTTGCCAGCGTCTCGCGGATCTCTTTCTGAGTGACTATCCACTCAGGTTGGTAGCCGTTGTCAATGAGGATGCGGTTAAGGTTGTGCGTCATAGGGTCGGCGTAGGGGTTGTGGTCGAACTTGCTGAGGGGCTTGCCACTGCCACTCAGATTTTGGAAGTCTCCACGCGCCATGGACTCCTGGATGAGGTCCTCCACCAGTCGCTCCACTGCCTGAGTGATTTTAATCTGACGGCTGCGCAAGCGCATGTCACGCTCCACCATTGCCCCCTCGCTGGCTGCTGAACGCTCCATCTCTTTACGCCGGTACTCCAGGACCTGGTCTGTGGCCCGGTCCATACGGTACTGACGATACTGCCGCTCCCTCTGGCTGGGTGTGCCAGACCCAACGCCCTCATAACTGAGGTAATGTCGGTGAGCAACAGCGTTGCCTTTACTTTGGTCCTCCTCCTCCTCTTCTGCAGCCTGGGTGTACTTTGACGCTGATTTTTGACGTGCAAGATGCGCCAGCACAGATCGGTATGCCTCTTCGATGCGGGCGAACAAAGCAGAATCGGCGGTCACGGCGCCACTGTCCGGATGGTAAAGCTTGGCCAAGCGGTGGTAGGCCTCTCTTACCTCAGCTTGGCTGCTGTCCCCATCTGCTGGCAACTGCAACACTCTGTAGCTTTCCTTGAGGCTGGGACTCATACGGCGACCATGACTGAAAGCACGGACGGCACAACAGTAGACGGGCAGCAACGCCCAGTGGAGGTCTCCGCGTTGCAGCCACAGTAAAGCTGAGCAACTCATGATTCTTTGGACCACGTCTGCAGCAGCCTGCATGTTAACATTGACGTTAGACAAACCTTCAACACCAGACACAGCATGTGAAGCATTTGCCAGACAGCGGTACTATAAAGCCTTCAAAGAGTCTTGCATTGCAAGATCAAAAATTAAGAACTTTATTAGTTATCAGTTTACCCATTCGGCGTTATATCAGCTTCGTTTTTTTGCATGCCTAGTTCTTCTCAACGTTTACCTCATTACAATGATATAAAGTATTCAGTTTGCAACAGACTTCACGAACATATCCATGAAAGAAGTCATTACTACAAATCGCTGGTAAAGTAACGTTATGGTAACGTTATCTTAAACTTTCTTGTTAGCTTATGGTCTCGTTAGCCTATGACGTTACTACCACATCACACCACTCCACTAGCATGTCACCACCAAATTATCGCTTAGAACATCGTAACTCTACAGTTAAATAATACAACAAACCGACCTCTAAGCCGTTTATAAGTTATCAGTGTTCCATCTCAAACGTAGGTCACCGGGGCTTGTAAATGTAGGACATATTTTTCCATGGACGTAGGCATGAACGTTTGTTTTTGTAATTGGTGAACTGCATCATGGGACATGTATGCATTCTGATACTTGGACTTTTTTGCTGCACATCAACAGTAGCCTACTACCAGTAAAAATGGCTCTGGTACTCTTACGTGCATGCGATAGACAGACAATTTCTTTTAGCGATCTCTAAGAACTTCCATAAACTATGGGCTTAATTCTTCCCCACTAGTGGAAGGTATTGTCCTGCCTCGGCGATTCTGCCTCAATCTCCTATTTTGTACCGCGGTCACCATATCCGGACGCACTTCTAGAGTCTGCTCATAATCTAACCATTACGTGCTCCATAGACTACCATTCATCGAACTTACGAGCGTTTTTTTTTCCACCAAACTTTATCAAAACATTTGCCACACTAAGCATTCCATTTGTATTATGCACAAATATATAGTACAAATCTATACAATTAAAATCTCTGAAATCTACAATGTAAATCTGGAGAGATTTGATTTAATCTTCAAAACCCCTATTGACTTCCAGTGTGATGCATTTATCTCACCCGAGGCATTTTCCATGGCCCAAACCTAAAACACTGGGGCCCATATATTGTGCATTAATGAAATAAAAAAAAAGCAAAACAAAATCTACAATTCGGTTTAGCAGGAATTAATGTAAATAACGTGATTACTATTTCTGGTGTAATTTGACACATTTTTGGCTTGAGCGCCTGGTGTGCACATTAGAGGATGGATCAGGCCTGGAAATTAAGCCCGTGCCCGACCCGGGCCCAAGACTTTCAGACCTGACCCGACCCAGCCCGACTTAATTTTCTTTCTTCATTTTCTTTAAGTGAGCGCTAACCCTAACCCAACACAAACAAACAAGCAAGCATCAAAATCGCCGTCACTTCATTCAAAATTAGAAAGAAGTGACAGGCAAGGAAGGCAGGGAAGTTTTGCTTGTTGCAGAGGGAGAGAGCTAATTTAATAGCCCTACTGAAACACGTTCTAAACAGCCTACAAAATAAATTCGATTTTGAATTTTAGACCTATTTTAACTACAGAGATAACCCCTCAAAGATGTGAACAAAACAGACATTCCATTATTTAAAGGTCTCCTTCCAAAATAAACCGTTTAATACTTGATTTTTTTACATTACCATAGGTCAGCCCAAGTTGCACTTGCATGCTGAACTTCAAAATGCTCTCCTACCCCTGTAGTTTTTATTAGCCTGTGACAGAAAACAGCCGGGAAAAACGAGCGAATCGAAAAAGCCGTGCAAGCCTACGTCACTTTGAACATTAGCTATGCAGTTAGCCAGCCCGCTGTTAGCCAATCAGAGGCGATACGTTTGCATATCATTAATATTCATAAGAATCCTCTCGCACTATCCCTGCACTCGTTTTCACCTAACTAAAATAGCTTGAAACAAGACAACCACAGCATATTTTTGTCGAAACGAACTCTCATGACATTATTTTAGACAAGAGACCACCACAAAATTAATGAAAATACGATGGAATGAGACCTTTACGGTAATTTGGTTTGTTTCCTTTGGCTTTAGCCTCCGGGAAACAAGAGCTGGATCAGGCATTGGTTGACATGATTTTGTCACTTAAACTCTCCAGTTACAAAAAACATTGCTCCCCATTTATCATAGTTACATTAATATTTAATAATATTTAATAATATTAATATTAATAAATATACAATTGTAATTTATTATTACCAGTATTTATAGAAATGTACAATTGGTAAAGTGCCTGAAACTTTAAATAAGCATGGTGCAATTTTTTCCTATTATATTTATTTACCACTAGATGGCCTTATTGAGCATTTTGAAACTTAAAGGTGCTCTAAGCGATGTGACGCGTTTTTAGGACTAAAACATTTGTTGTTACGTACAGCAAACATCTCCTCACAATCTGCTAGCTCCCTGTCCCCTGAACACACTATAAAAAAAACGCGGTCTCTGTAGACAGCCCAGGCTCCACAAACGGCTAAAAAACACAGTGGGCAAACCTAGCATAACAAACGAAACGAAACATAACAAACATTGTTCCAGCCAATAAACGACAAGAAGGATTTGGAGGAGGGGTTGAGTGGGGGTTGCACGTTCATGAGTCTTTCAGGAAGCATGGGAGGGAGGGGGAGGAGGGAGCTATGCTCCGTTTTGTTTGACAATACTTCGAACGTCAACAAGAAGTGACATCAAACACGATCGCTTAGAGCGCCTTTAAGTGAGGCCTCATGAAATGAACCTTTTTGCAACACATTTTGGTGAAAAGCTTCAAAGCTTCAACAAAGCCTCATCTTGCCATCAGTAATGTACCTTACTGAGGTTAATGACTGAAAGTCATATCACATAACTTCATATTCAATATTTAGTAACAACGACATACATCTATAAATATTAAGTATTTCCATGGCTGAACGGTTAGAGCTATGTTACCCTGATGTTGTTTTGTTTCTTGTTTAGTAAGTTACTGGTTCGATTCCTCCTAAGGGCAAATGAAAATATTGTTAGGACTTAATATGTTTAATTTAGAAATATGATTTGTTTGTTGTTGTATTATTGTGTATCCCTTTCCTATAATTAGGCCTATTTATTCATAAAAAATATTTCAGTTCATTTCATAATATGGGGTTTGATTTCTGGACTAATGGCCTAAAGGTAAAAGGAAACATGTCTTATATAGCCCCTTCTCACTGTTTCAAAGATGAATGATTACAACAGGATATGCAATTATCTTTAATGTTCACTTGATATGACAATATCCTGAAGACTTTCTGAAAAGTATTTACAGCAATACTAAATAGCTGTATAAGTAGTTAGTAAAATTTCCCGAGACTTCATACAGCGTCCTTGTCTTAAAGTGATCTGGATGTGGCATGGGCTCAAAGGCATGAGCACATCCGCTACTTAGGCCTATTCCAAATTTGCCATTGCCCATACAGTGGGTGACCACAAAAATATATGGAAATATACTATACTATATATATTCAAACATTACTGTCCATTATTAATATAATACACCTATGCGTTTTAGAGATCATTTTTTAACATCCTTCATCCTGCATGTGTTCGATATATTCAATGTAGTTTATTTATTTATTTATGCATTCTGGTAACAGCTTATCAAAAATATACTTAGCTTCAAATAATTTCTCGGTTCAGTCCTATTTCTGCGTGAATTGCAAGAGCATTCTCGAAATCAAAACTGCTCAGTTAATGAAAATTCTTTCTTCCATCTCGTTAATTCAGGTCAATGGTAGTCAATGCCTTTGTACCATCTTTAGGTCAGTGGATGTTAATGCAACACACACACACACACACACATACCCACAGTGTAGTTCATGTCAGTTGGTACAGATATAAAATCTTTAAATTGTCCCCACCCTTTTTTAATGAGTAGGCTGTCTGAGTTCCATGTAGGCCTATGTAACCATGCATGTAATATTAAATAGTTAAGATGGATTCTTTTCTACAAATCAAGTCTCCAAATCCATTTTTTACATAACATACTATATAGCACCCTCTATTGTGTATTATTGTGCAAGAGGCACCCCACTACTTTTCAAACCAAACCTACACCATTGCGCATGCACACGCACACACACACACACACACTAACACACATCTAGATTTAACAATACTATTAATAATGATGTCTTTCTTTCACTTCAACCTCCAACCTCACCCTACCCAAAAACTCAGCCGGCTGGGTGGACATGTGGGAGATGTGGAGGGTCGTGTACCTGGCAGCTCTTTCACTGGACGACATTGAAGACATCTATTCTTAACCATGATTACCAATCTTTTGCTGATTGGATTAGGCATTGCCCTGGTTTATTGAGGACTGAAGAAAATGGTGAGCATTGTTCAAAACCCAAAACGAGCCCAAATGACCAGGTCCTATCTGCTGTGTTATCACTGACATCCTGAAGACTGTGGCACCTCGATTGTGGTGGCAGGCTTACACACATACTCGCATACAGATATGCAGAGACAACACAGGTAGCACCACTACACTATACCCAACATACACAGACAGATCAACTAACAGTAACAGAAAATCACTTATAAAATAACATATAAATATATGAACCAATAATCACCCAGGAGTGAAAAGAGTCCAAAAGAAAGGAACAGGTGTTTGAAGAGAGGTGAACTAATGTACAGCCATAACAGCTGACTACCAATATAGGAGTAAGGGGGAGGAGGCATTTGTGCCATATGGATGATGATTAATGTCGCATATCTTCCATAAACACACACAAACTGTAGCATACACATGCACATAGAAATTATACATAAATACG
This sequence comes from Limnothrissa miodon, assembly GCA_017657215.1. Taxonomy (NCBI): domain Eukaryota; kingdom Metazoa; phylum Chordata; class Actinopteri; order Clupeiformes; family Clupeidae; genus Limnothrissa; species Limnothrissa miodon. Next base: position 46,512 of record JAGFZM010001652.1, on the reverse strand, counting down.
GTATAATGCTTTAAGATATCAACAAAATATCCTCTCATGTTCTTTCCAGCTAGTTCTGTCTTTTAGAAGCAGCCCATTAAGAGTGTCAGAAGCAGAGATGGACAGAAGATGTAACAGGTTCTCATCATTGCACAATTAACTTTGAGCTGCAGTCATATTTTGTAGGACTACTATTGTTAGGCCTACAGCTAGCTGACTTCACAAGGTCTTTCATGCCTATATAGGCCCTACAAATTACATCACTGGAAGAAAACTAGCAACAAAAGCATGAACACATTTTCCCAAAATACTTGTTGTTGATGATGATGTTCTTGAAATAGCTAGTTGGGTACGCCGACTGTTTTTAAAGAGCTCTGAAAGTCTCTGAGCCATCACTTTTGTGATGTACGGTATTCAGCATCAGTGAATCATCACTCATGGATCTGTGTGTGAGTGTGCGTGTGCATCATAAAGGCCAAGAAGTGAGGCTGACTCACTTACCAAACATAATTGTATTTGTACGCAATAGCAGAGATACAGTTTGGTAAATGGCAAACATCTCAATTTGGAATGCAGCTAGAGATGTAATGAGAGTTACAGAGCACAGGAACATTTTCTATTGAACCACAGGAAGTTAATGTCCACTAATGGGGATGCAACTCTCGTTTTCCAAAACGCTATCAATACCACACAGTTCCGAGCCAGTTTTGTAAGTGAGTGAGTGAGTGACTGAACCTCTGTAATCAGTAATTGAGGTCATAGTGCATTGTGAAAAAGCCTACAGCCATAACAAATGAGATCATTTTCAGTCATGAGAGTAGATCACGGAGCACATATTATTATCAATGCATTTATTATCAATTTATCAGTTGTGCATGGCATTGGGAACTCTGCTCCTCACAGAAGGCTCTTGACCCATCTAGCCTTCCATCTCCAGATTATAACATTTGTTATTCTTTTCACTTTTCATTACACTACATGGGGCGATGGTGGTGCAGGTGGTAGTGGCTGTTTGGCAACTGGTGGGTTGCAGGTTCGAGCCTCACTCCATCTGACCCCATCAAAGTATCCTTGAGCAAGACACTGAACCCCAACTGCTCCCGGTGACAGGATAGTGCATGGCAGCCACTGCCACTGGAGTATCAATGCATGTGTGGTGTGAATGAGAGGCATATGTTGTAAAGCGCTTTGAGTGTGCGTAGGAGTAGAGAAGCGCTATACACAGTAAATGCAGTCCATTTACCCTTACACACTAAAACGGTGAAGACTAGAGCCATGTGATTCACATCAAAGGACTGCAGCTGGTAAACCCTCCTGCCCAAAGGGTTCGTGGGGTGCGCTTTAGTACCCAAAAAAATCAATGGCACCCAATCAATGTCTCTATGTTGAAGTGCTTTCCCCTATCAGTGCAGTTGAGTTTGTGACACATGGATGGAACAATTCTGAAAGAGGGTCAGGATCAGATGCGGGCAGACATAATATAGGCACTGAAATTCATCTGAAGCCCAGTGGCTTTGTGGTGCTTGAAGGCAGCAGGCACTAGGCTCTGGCAGTAATCATCAAGCGCAAGTGAAATGACAGACTTTACTGAAGAAGACTTGGACCACTTCCTGCAAAATCAGGTACAATTTATAACCTTCTTTCTACAGTAGGTCTCTGCATAGGTCACTGAAGTTGAGTTATGAACTATTTAATGTGTATGTATGTTTACATTTCAGTTGTTTATGCATTTTTTTGTTCAATGATGTGTCAATAGCACTCTAAAAAATGCATTACTGTAAGGTGACTAGATCTCTGAAAACCAGGGACATTTCCTAAGAATTTTCCTGATAAATCAGGGACATTTCTAATTCTGCGGCAATGCATCTGTATCGTTTAAGTAATCCTTTAGCATTAAGAAAATTGAAGCAAGTAGATTTTCCAGGGAACAGACCACCAGAAACCAGGGCTGTCCCTGGGAAATCAGAAACATCTGGTCACCCTGACTTACTTTATTGCTTTTATACCCCACACATTGTTTTTGATTCTCAAAGGATATTGTTTTCCATTGAAGCTTAGTAAGATTATTGGCCACAGAGATACAATGTGAAACTTATCTCCCTTTTTCCAGGTGCACCTCAGGCATCGGCTGGTGTCTAAAACTGTAGAAGAGCTCCAGAAGATAATGAAAGATCTCACATCTGAGGTCAGTAATAAGGATCCTCGCTTTCTGTCCATTGCAAACTCTGGAGTTCACAACAATGACAACATGAAAGTAAGTCCATTATTTCCCTAATGGAACTGCCATAAAAAAATCATCAGTTTATGTTGAATTATGTGTAATCCAAGTGTCTTGTGTTCTTATTTCACAGGATCAGCCAGCATTGTTGTCTAAATGGACTGCTCTATTGCGAGGAAAATATGCCTTTAACCCTGCCATTCAGGTAAATGCAAGCACTGTTTTAAAAAGATATTTCTAAGGTTATAATTTTGTTTCTTTTTTGACAGTCTGTGTGGGCGTTGCTAAAATTGACATGGAGACTTCAGGCCTTACGACTGGGGTTAGGAGCAGATTGAAACAGCTGGGGGGTTAAACTAAATTACCCCTTTCAATGACACCACTCTCAGTGCCTGTCAGTTCAAAACACTGTTAGGACACCATAGCTATTGAGGTCACTCACAGCTAGTGAGATTTTTTATGTCAGGCTAGTGTATGGATGAACATTAGCAATTAGCCCGATGTCACATGCAACAGCTCATTGATCAGGTCCTCGACCTTTGACCCTGTAAGGTCCAGCTCACACCCACACAGCTTTCCAATCTCGCAGAATTTTTTTACTCCCTGTCATGCTAGTGTACCCTGCTTAAATGGACATCAGCAATTAGCCACCTATTTGAAGTGCATCTGTCATTGATTGGCCTCTTGAACTTTGACCTCTCCTGGCTTCCCACAAAAAGGTTCTGACACCCACTCTGTTCCTGATATCGGTGCCTGTGAAGGGGTTGATGGGATACAAAGAGAGACGGGCGCGCCAGTGGCGCTACTACACGTTGAGTGGTTCACGTCTGCTGTCGCCCGTGCGTGAGCCAGAGAAGCTGCATCAGTGGCTGGAGCTGGAGAGCTTCGCCAACGTCTCTCAGGAGTGGCAGGACGCCGCCGTGGCCATCGAAGGCGACATTGTGCCCTCCAAGGTGGTCACTGTCTTCAGAGAACAGCTGGAGGAAGCCATCAAAAGCTGCTCACTCACTGGTGAGAAGCGCCCCCTATGGTTCTGTTGTGGTTATGTTTACTGTAAGTCTTTTCTGAGAATGTGCATATAAACTGTAGTGGTTTAAAAACGTGCACTACAGCTTTTGCTTTCGGAAACCAAAGGTTTCAACATACTTCCCTGATCCCTGACGTTTTATTTAACCATGTCTACTACTACTACGGCTACAACTACTAATACTATACAATACTAATACTAATACTAATAATGCTTTTCAATACACCCAAAGTGCTTTACATAGAAAGGGATACATACCCACCCCAAAGTGTAGCACCCACCAGCAGGTTGCACGGCAGCCATTTACACCAACTTAGGTGCTACACAAGAGACCAGTGGACCGCTAAACCTAGCTTCGTTTTCTTAGTGGAATGTGGCTCAAGCTGACATTGACATTGACATATACAGTATTTATATTTTTCAAATGGTCCAGACACATTCAAATTATTATTTTTATACTAAACATGCAAGCAGAGCCAGGCTAAATAACAGCTACCAACATCGTTTTACAAATTTGAGTGCCACCAATGCTGAGAGGTAGCCTACATACAATAACTGCAGCACTGCTGTTTCACCCTGAGTGACCTCCAGTCAGGTTGTTCTGTTGGCCTACTGGGGTTGCCTCTGTTTCTTCCTTTCATTCTGCATGGACACATAAAATCTATAGTCAGTATGAATATGATGACATTGCAACCACTGACTGAATGAGCAAAAAGCTTTTAGGGTTAGGTCAAATACATGTGACCACACAGGCCCACAGGGGTGATGCGCACGCACGCACACACACACACACACACACACACACACACAATGCATGCACATGCTGCTAGGATGAGTCATTTTGAATATGCAAAATTACCACATAAAGACTTAAAACTGCCCCCTTAAAAGAATTGTCTGGATGAACTCATCCTTCATGCAGTCTTATTCATCTAGTTGTCAATGCTGTCATTGTGAGTACAAACAAGAATATTTGGAGCCACACAGATTCGGCAAACCTGCTGCTAACGCTAACTGAGGCAGGGTCAAGAAAATGTAATTGTTTTTGGGGTTATTGGCCAATTGGCTGGAGGATGAACCAAATGTTCGCATTTTCCTACTGATAGCATGGCAACCACAAACAAGAGGGCAATTGATTGACTATTTAACTTTACCAAATCATCATTGCTCAGTGTGTCAACAATAGGAGATGAGTATATTATTGGATCGAATGGTTAAAGCAACCGTATTAAAATCTATACGCATGCCATTTAAAATGCTATTTAATTAGACATTGTATACCACGAAACAGATGTATTACTCTTAAACATTGTATTTGATTATAAAGCCTCAGAAAACAAGGCTATCTAGTGTAATAAACACATCTGTCATTTAAAGCTAGTGGAGGCCTTCTGGTGTTTTTCTGTGTTGTTGTGTTTTTTTCCCCACTGAAAATGTTCTTCTGTTTCGCCAGGTAAAGTCAGTATCTTGGAGTCAGTGGGCTCGGTGGTGCGTGTTGCCGTGGAGACGTCTGAGATACAGGTGGAGGTGGAACTGGTGCCCACCGTGGAGCTAATGAACTGCTGGCCCAAGAAGGCCCGCTGGCCCCGCCTTCTCCAAAGATGGCCATCTGCAGAGCGGGCCCGCTGTATAAAGGTCAGCACATCACTGACACCATTTGCCTCCCTAGAGTTCATAAACATAATGACATTTTCATAACATGAGTTGATTAACAGTTTTATTTCAAGCATTTGTTCAATGAAAAGTCAATTACAAATACAATTAGCACACGCCTAATGTCATACAGTTGATGCATTTCTTGCCATTTACACTGTTTATGCAGTCAAAAAATGCATTTATATAATGTTTACATTTTCTTTACATACATTAAATTATCATCCCTAAAGTGAAATTATGTTTTTTCTTTTATGTCTTGTTGGAAAATGTTTGCACACAACGTGCCAGAAAGGAAAATCTAATGTTCAAAATCTGGATGATAACAGTTATAAATGATACTGCTTAATAATTGGAAGAAAATGTTAAATAAATAATCTCCCATCGACAGTTTTGACAACAAACGAATGTTTTACCATTGTTTTTAATAATAATAATTGTAATTAGAAAAAAGCAGTTTAGCAGGAAATAACTGTAAAGTTCAGCATCAATTAGGCAACTGCAGTTATGTTGAAAAAGGTCTGTGGAACATTCATTATGCTGTATTTGTTATTCTCAGTTATTTTCTCTCCCTCCATCCATTTCTCTGTGTAGTCATTTGGCTTTAACCTGATGGCCACGTCAAACTACCACTGGCTTCTGTCCTTCTCCCGAGCTGAGCAAGTGCTGCTAGAGAGCATCGATGAGGATGGAGGCTGTCGCCGAAAGTGCTATAGAGTAGTCCGGCAACTCAAAGAGGACGTGTGGTGTCCTGGCAACAAGCCTATCATCACCACCTATCACTTGCAGGTGCCAATACTAGCCATTAATCAAATAGAGTACATCTGAGACATCAATGATAAAGGACAGACTTAATACTGTCATAAACATAACAATCAAAACAACCCAGATGTAACCACAACTACAGCTATGTAGTAATTTTAATTTACTGTAGTTATGTAACAATTTGTTGTTGTACATAATAATTACAATTCTTACAGTCACATCTGGATTTCTCTGATTTTGCTATTTTTATTACTAATCAATAATGCTCATCTTAATAGTTCATTCAACTTTTAAAGCTCCTCTCAGTGTCACCCTACAGTATATACCTTTCATCCAAAGTCTCTGACGTTTGTAAACAGAAAGCGGTTATTGACAATGCTATACGGGAAGGTTTTTGTTCTGTATGTTCTCTACTTGTTTAGGTATCCACTTCAGCGGTTACATCGAAATGATGGCACAAGAGTTTTCACAAACTGCTGTACTAAACTATTTCAGGTCTACTTAACAATCAGGAGGTCAAAGGAATTCATTGAACATTACATTACAATAAACTAAATTCCATACTGTGATTTACTTCTTTTGTTTGAACCAGCGTCCAGTGACAGCCTTGGATTGTGTGTGTTCGTTCATTCACTGTTCTGTGTCGTCACACAGACACTGCTGTTCTGGACATGTGAGAAGTACCCGGGTGTGCGGGACTGGAGGAACTTGCACGAGAGCGTTTTGCGTCTGGCCAAAAAGCTGCACAAGTGTGCCACCCAGCGCTATCTCCGCCACTACTTTGTGCGCTCCCACAACTTGCTCAAATACGCCAACACCAACGAGCTGGATGACATGGCCAAGAAGATTGCAGAGTTCCTGGACAATCCACGGACGTACATTCACTGAGTGTGTGTAGGTGTTTTCCATTGTAAATTTATTTGAATTGTGTGAGTGTGTATGTGTGAGTGTGTGTGTGTGTGTGTGATAGAGAGAGAGTGTTTGTATGTTTTTTTGTTTGTTCTTTGGGGGGAGGGGGGGGGGGGTTTAAAGGAGTGGCGGCTGTAACACTTATATAGTCTTGATCTTAATTTAATTGAGTAAAAACATGTTTAGGAAAATAAAATTGTTTTCTTTAAAGCCTGTAATTAAAGCCTACAATTTTTTTTTACTCTGGAGGGCCCCTACAAGCACCATCATATGTTTTTTTTTTTTTTTTTTTTTTTTTTTTTTTGAAATACCAACAACATTGTACGTTTTCACCAATCCAATGCCAACTCAAGAATAGGTCCCAGTGATGTTCCTTTTGAAAGAGTTGCATTGACTGGCAAGATAATAATTTTAATTCCATTCAGCTTTATTCCGTTTTGTTTTTACCGACCCTCGTACTGACTTTAGGCTTGTAGTTGTGCCTAGCACTACCGAGAGAAACTTTACCTTGTAATGAGCCACTTGACCATAAAAGGGAATAAGATGCTGGTAAATTATCTTAAAACAGCATACGATATTGTTTTATGTGCATTAAGTATTAATACGGTTTATGCACATTTTTATTTAACATATGCCTGTTGCTCTCTAATTGGCAACTCACATAAGAAAGGCTGGTACTCAGCTCAGATTAGGGATCAATTATGAATTTGGACATCTTATAGGGAGACATAAAAGAGATGCTGTTTCCCAGTCTTAGAGCTGCCCCTGAATTTCAGGGTGGAAATCCAATTATTTTGAGCTTTTGATTAATTTTGCATTATGTGTGTGTGTGTTTGTGTGTGTGTTTTACATTTGATATTTATATTTTTGTTGTTTTTTTTCCAGTCATAGTCTGGCTCTATCCTCCACTCCCTCCAAAAGGGCATGTGTGACAGACACCACACCAATATGCCAATGTAAGGCGGTATCATTTCAGCTTGTCAGAATGGAGTGGACTGTGTTTACTGACCACTTTCTGCAATCAGTGTCTTTATATTTGTCTTTGTAACTTGTGATTACTAAACAAACAAGTGATGTGTATTTGTGTGTTATGTGCAATTTTATCTTTAGTGTTGTCTTTACTTTTGTAATATATAGTAAATAAATGTGGGTGTGAAATGCTGATACATCAAAAAGCCTTAGCATTCAGTATATGTACTAATAAATTCCTGAAATACTTGGGTCTGACATAAAAGCCACACTAAATACACACCGGTATGGTCTGCCTCACTGTACAACAGCATATTTAGTATATTAGTAGACAATAAGCTACATTAGCATCATTAGTAAATCTATGTATATGCCTCACAGAAGACTGAAGTATGTCACAAAATCCAACTTTATATATGAAGAATTTTATGAGTCCCAAAACTGAGAAGACTGCAATGTCAAACAAAGACAGTGCTTTTACCCTGAAACACTCATTCTGCTTACATAGTCTTCACTGAAACTTCTATTGAGTATCCTGAGGTTCTGAAGTACAAAGCTGGTTCTGGGTGGAATGGCTGAAACACATGGCAGTACACATGACTCACTGGAGATGGGTGAACAGGTAGGAACCCTGGGGGGGGAAAAACCCAGCTAATACAGACACAATCCCCCCCCCCCTTCCACACACACACACCACAACACCACCACACACATACACTAAGGCAAGGCAAGTTTATTTATATAGCTCATTTCATACACAAAGGAGGCAGTTAAATGTGCTTTACAAAGATAGTGGATAAAATAAAGTAAGAAAAGAAACAAATTAGATTAAAAGTTACACCAAGGGTATAAAAAATATAGGACAGAATATACAAAGAGTAAAAAGTTAAAAAGAGTAAAAAGTTAATAAAGGACAGAAAATAAAAAATAATAAATTAATCATTGAGAGAAAGCATCGGAGAAAAGTTTGGTCTTAAGTTTGGTTTTAAAAACTGGTAACAGTAGAGACATTTTTTATGTCTTCAGGAAGTTGGTTCCAAATCTGAGCTGCATAGTAGCTGAAAGCTGCTTCACCACACTTTGTTTTGACCATAGGTTTTGCAAGCAATTTTTTTTCTTGTGTCCTGAGAGACCTAGGCGGTATGTATTTTGAAACATATCAGACAAGCAACTAGGTCCTATCTCATTTAGTGATTTAAACACAAGTAGTAATGCTTTGAAATCAATTCTGTAACTTACAGGAAGCCAATGCAGTGACTTTAAAATTGGGGTAATGTGGCTGGTTCTTTTTGTACTTGTTAAAACCCTGGCAGCTGCATTTTGGATCAGTTGAAGATGATTTATGGTCCTTTTAGGAATGCCTGTGAACAGACCATTACAGTTATCAACCCTACTGGAAATAAAGGCATGGATAAGTTTTTCTAAATCTATAATACATTTTTTTAACATTAGACCTCTCAGTTTGGTGATGTTTCTTAGGTGATAAAAGGCTGATTTAGAGATGGCTTTCATGAGACTGCTGAAATTTAGATCACTGTCAATGATGACGCCAAGATTTTTAACAGACTGTTTTGTTTTAAGCCTTTTAGTTTCAACGGCAGAGGGAATTTTGATCATTGACTTCTTCTTTCCAAAAATACTTACTTCAGTTTTGTCTGTGTTAAGCTGGAGGAAATTGTGTGACATCCAGTTTAATTTTGTCCAAACATTGATCAAGGGGGCAAAGTCATTAGGTGACAAAGCAAAATAAATCTGGGTGTCATCAGCATAGCTATGATAAGAGATTGAGTTGTTCATGATAAATTGTCCAAGTGGGAGCATGTAAAGGTTAAAAAGCAATGGTCCAAGGATTGACCCCTGGGAGACACCACAGGTCAAGGACATAGGTGTTGAATTACAGTTGTCCATGGCAACAAAGAAACTTCTATTTTGTAAGTATGATTTTAATCATTTCAGAACTATACCAGAAAACCCAACCCAGTGTTCAAGTCGATGTAGCAGTATGTTCAGTATGTGATCAACAGTATCAAAAGCAGCGTTGAGCTCTAGTCAAAGTCAAAAGTCAAAGTCAGTTTTATTTGTCAATTTCTTCACATGTACTTGACATACAAAGGAATCGAAATTACGTTTCACACTTGTCCCATGCGTAGACATTGACAACAATAAAGTGCAGATGCACAACAAAAACTATTCTAAACATTAAGGTAATGTTAAGTAAAAAAAAGTGTAAGTAGGCTTAGGGCATTATACTTAGGTAACATACAGGATATAACAAGACAAGACATAACATAGTAAGTGTTCCAACAGTGTACACTGGGAAGTTTTTAATGCAACACAAGATTGTAGCAGTAGTGGTAATATAAATAGTGGTAAAAAAAAGAATACTAAAATATATAGCAGCAACACTAAGAACACTAAGACACTAAGTAACACTAAGACAGATGTCTGCATCAGTATTAAGATGTGTGTCATTTACGACTTTAATAAGCGCTGTTTCAGTGCTGTGATTGGCCCGGAAACCTGACTGGAACTTATCAAAACAACAATTAGATTTTTTTTCAATGATCTTCCCAATGAGTGGTAGATTTGATATTGGCCTGTAGTTGTTATGCACTGAAACATCTTATTCTTTTTTAGCAGTGGTCTGACAACTGCTGTTTTTAGTGACTTAGGAAAGATGACAGTTTGCAAATATTAATTTATAATCTGGTGCACGTCAGGTGCCACAAGGTGTAGAACAGTTTTTAAAAAGCTGGTTGGCAGGATGTCCAATTGGGATGTGGAAGAGCTTAGATTTGGTACTGTTTTCTCAAACGTTCCATAGTCAATAAAGCTAAATGTTGACATTATGTTTAGTTCCCCTCTCATTGAAGACATTGGTTCTAGGGTTTGAGATATTTGTGAAATTATATTTAGTCTTATTTGATCAATTTTACCTCTGAAAAAAGATGCAAACTCATTGCATTTATCAACTGAGGGCAGCTCAGGTGCTAATTGTGATGGTTTATTTGTTAGCGTCTCAACTGTAGAAAATAGTACACAAGCATTGTTCGAGTTCTTATTGATGTTGGAGAAAAAAGACTGTCTTGCTTTACAAATTTCATAGTTTAGCATCTCTTTATGGATTTGGTAATGGACATGGAGATTAGATTTGCGCCATTTTCACTCTCACTCTCACACTCTCTCTTTAACAGTTTAACAGCTAGGTTTTGTTTCCATGGTGTTTCATTATTATCAGTGATTCTTTTGTGTTTTAATAGGGCAATATTATCCATAATTTGTATCATCTTAGAATTAAAATGGGTCAGTAAGTCATCTAGAGTATCTGAATCTATATGTGAGAGCTGTGAAAGCACTTGCTCAAAGAGAAAACCTGCATTGTCATTTAAGATTCTCCGTTCTATGGTCAAAGCCTTGTTCCGAATGTGAGGAAACATGAACATCAAAGAAAATACAAAAATGGTCAGACAAAGCCGCTGTTGTAGAGACATCAAGACCCTTTGTGATGACTAGAAATCAAGAATATGACCATGAGAGTGTGTTGGAACCTCTAAATAGACCTAATGCCTTAAAACATGTGTTTTCTGGATTATCCACAAGAAAATGTAGTTAAAATCACCAGATATAATTAAACAGTCACTCAACACTCAACACTCAAGCAAATATTTGTTAGCAATTAACCAAAATCTTCAAGAAAACCTTTAGCTTTAGAAGCAGAAAGTCAAGTTTGTTTGTGCATATAAGGTCATTGATTAAAAATGATTTGTTTGAAAGTGATCTGATATTAAGAAGAGGTAGTTTAACAGTAAGTGCGGGGGACTTATTCACTGGACCACTCTGAGATTGTTTAGGAACGGGCAGGAGATAAGATTGGTTTACTCCCCTGGCTAAATGCACACAGGTTCTTCTTTTCCTTGTGAGCACCGCTTGTTTTTCAAAATTGAATTTCAAGCGTGGTGGTGATGGGGGTAACACCAGATCTGAGGAACTTCCTGTATTCCTTGTCACTGAATTGGACATGTCCACCTTTTCCAGCTCTGTTGATGGATGCTGAAGGGAAAGTCGATAATGGTCGGCCAAAACTGTTCTGCCTTGCCAGCTGAGTTTTTTACTAATTGGTCTAAAAAATCCCCTGCAGTTCCAAAAAGGTTGAAACTGTCAATAAAGTGTATTCCAAAAGAAAAACATTTCTTTGCCAGCCATGAGTTTAGACTGAATAGTCGGGAAAAGGCAAAACTTCCCTGTGCTGGGAGGGGGCCACTGATAAAGGTTTGTATCCCAAGTAAATGTAGTTAAAAAGCTCCCTAAGATCATGTTGCACATCAAGATGAAAATATCATTTGAAAATATAATTTGCTTCAACATGCAAAATAATTTTTTCAATAATGCTATGTTCTGACACTGTCTTTGCTGTTTCAGATATAGAAGCATTTGGAAAGCAGCATACAATCATCCTCTCTCCTTTAAGATTTCTTACAGTTGAGTCACCAAGAACAAGGGTAGTAGGATAATCAGGTGTTGAGGTTTGCTTCTCACCTTGACGCGTTGTTTTTCTCTTGTGCTTTGGTCTTTGTCTAAAGTGCCACTGCTCTCTGGTAGTTTCCATGTCAAGATCTCTGAGGCATTCAAATCTGTTCTGGAGCCTAATGGGCTGTGAGTTATCAATAAGCCTGTGATTTCTATTGTAGTTTTTAGAGCCGACTCCGTTTAGAGCCGTTTCTGGGCTGATGCCCTGAGGTTCGAGTGGTATCAGACTGCACTGGCGTTGAGGTAATCACCCTTCTACCTGTATTTTGTTTTTTGGGTCTGGCTGATGTGTCAAGTGTACATAGGGGAAACCCTGCACTGCCCTCTGGTAGTTTCCACCTAAAGATCTCTGAGGCATTCAAACCTGTTCTAGAGAACTAATGGGCTGTGAGTTATCAATAAGCCTGTGATTTCTATTGTAGTTTTTAGAGCCGACTGTTCCTGGGCTGATGCCCCGAGGTTCGAGTGGTATCAGACTGCACTGGCGTTGAGGTAATCACAATTTTACCTGTATTTTGTTTTTTGGGTCTGGCCCCTTGTGTGTGCCAGCGATCACTACTCACACTCTGTCTTGTGAGGTCGATGCATTCTGTCGCTCCAACTGCAGTCATATCAGCCAGTTGTGGTGTGTTCTCCTCATTCCCAGAAATGATTTCTGCTCTTGTAGTCCTTTCATGAGACATCCCGTAAGGTTCAACATTCTTTAATGAAAACGAGTCAGTCCTTGATTCCAGGATGGCAATCCTCTGTGCCAGCTGTTCAGTCGATTTTGTGCTGAGTATTTGCATTTTTCACCCGTTATATGATCTATATTAAACTAATGATCTTACTTTAAAAACTAAATGAAACGGTGATAAAAAAAAAAAAGAATTAGAAAGAGTGGAAATAAATCAAGGAAAGAAAGTCATGCAGGAGCAATGCAAAAAGCGTCCTACTTGTTTGTGTAGAAGGAGACAACTATCTTACACATACACACACACACACACACACACACACACACACACACACACACACACACACACACACACATAAATCTGTTCTAGTAAAAAGAACATGAGTTGACCGAGCTTTCACTGGTCTGTAGTTGTACCATAATCATAACTTAAAACCTTTCTGACTTTTCCTGTAAGGTGGTGGTAGTGGTTTGGCCTCAATCAAAGTAAACTATCCCATTCACTCTCCAGCAGCCTGACACCATCTTTCTGTGCTAACCATTATCTCCTCTTATAAGACATCAAATTTGATTGGACTGCTTTCTGAAAGCTGCTTTGGAGTCCCAAGACAGAAATCCTGTACTCCACTTGGACAAATCTGTGGTAAAGGATACTGACCTCTCGTTCACCCGTATTTAAAGGCTGGTGTTTTATTATTTCCGTAGGCCTGTCTGTGCAGGCCTGTGGCTAGCTGTGCAAAGATCAGCTGAAGATATGTGTTCGAAATAGCTTGCTAGCGCATTTGCTAGGCTTGTTAGGCTCTTTTTGTCTGATGGGCTTGGGTATATTTTGTTAATTAAAGCAAGAAAGAATCCCCTACTTTGAACAGTTACATCATCCCATTATGTGTGTTTTATCCGTGGTGAAATTTAAAAATAAAATGAAATAAAACAGTAGGCCTAAATTAAAAACGCTTAGCAAAAACTGTATATGGTACAGGTGACATACAAAATATGTAATAGTTTAAACAGAGATCAAATACTGTGGCTCCTGAGTGTTTTTTCTAGGTGCTGCTACTTTACATAATTCCTACATATTTCAAACACATTTCCTGGATCTATGTCTTGTCACTAGGCTATGTTGTCACTAACACCCTTGTTTACGGTTTGTTTTGTTTACCATGTGCATATTGCACACAAGACACACAGAATGAATACTTTCCAAGCAGACTCTGCCTGGTTATCATCCAAGGGCCACTGAGTGTAATCATACATTATTTAAAAACTAATTCCCATAAATTCATAATTTTCTACTGGATGATGAAGTATAATTTAAGTTTAATATAATTTAATCCTAATTACAGCAGGGTATAAACACCACTGTCAGTCCACAAAACCAAGTAACCTTATTGGTTCAAAATTGGTTTGATTCTGCAGCTCCATGAAAAAAAATAATAACAAAATAATAATGATGTCAAAACAATCAGTTTCTCCTTGAACATGAACCCGAACCACAATGCAAAATAACAGCCCTTACACAGCGACTATTTCTCAAGGTATGCCTACTTAACTTGCATAAGCCTGCTTTAATTTTGCTACGACGGTCTATATAGGCCTACGCCAAGTTCTAAGGTAGCCTAGGCTATTTATTTGTCACCACCAGATGGCATGAACAACACACGGCAGTCAAAATAACCAATGCATGTGCCCGTTTCTGCCCAACTCTTTCACAAATGTGTTTTTTATTTGTGAGAAATCACAAATAAAAAGATCGTTTACGGCAAAATTCACCACAATATAGGCCTATTTAAAATTATTATTACGAAACCCAAACTACTTTTGAACTTTCGAGATGTTGAGATAAAACACAAAGGCCAATAATGTTAAGTAACATCGACCCAAGCCACATCAAAGTGAGATTTATCGATAAACTAAGTAAAGTCGGCAAATTGCTTCATTACATCAAAGGTCATGTTAAAAGTGTGATGATTAGAAAAAGTGTAGGCTACTATGCTACAACTACATCTGTCACGCATTCCTGTAACCAAGGCGAAGAGGGCATGGGATGGGCGTCAATTGGAACTCTAGGCTATAAAGACGCAGCTACAACGTCCAGCGGTTAGAGGACGTATTGGACCTGTCTCCAGCAGAAGTGGGAAAAGGCATTAGGCTGCTCATATAAAGGGCAAGGAGCTCAAAACTTACAGACTTCTATTAGAGTCGGTTGCGCCGCGAATATGGGGGTCGGGGTAAGTAGACAAGTCTACTACAGTCCTTTTTCTACATCTTCAATTGTTTTTTCGATAGGTTAAAAGTGTTAAGTGAATTGCTGAACTGCTAATGTGAAGCATTACAGAACACGTTCTTTGTTTTAATTGCCTTGTAAAAATAATTTGTTTGTTCATATTTGAAGAAGAAAAAAAACAGCCTAATTTTACAGTATTTGTGTCAACTGTATGCATTTCTCATGTGAGAAGGCTACTTATTTTGACACAATTAAATGAATTCCTAGCTACACACAATAACAAATATCTAGACGCTGTCTTGGTCTTGACTTCCTATATTTTTGTACGGCTCAGCTTATTCTGGAAAAAAAATAATAAACCTACAAGGTAGCTTAGTCGTAGCATTTCAGGTTATTGATAGGCCTAATATGCTATTTAGAAATAGTCCTCTGCCTTTCATAGCCGTATTGCTTATTAGCCTATAGCCTGTGTCCATTAGCATCATTCAAAAGCTACATTATGCCTGCAATCCCTGTGTGATTTTTGGATGTAGCCTTTATCACTGAATAAAACAAACAAATATTAATTTGCAATTAAATCTATTTGAGAATAAATGAATGGATGTTCTCCTTAGACTATAGGGGTATAATTCAGTAAGTCTGAGACCTTTAGGAGCCCAGATACTTTTACTTAACTCCTGCATGTACTGACACACACGAGGCGACCACACTGTGCAGTATAGTAGCCTATAGTATAGCCTATACCTTATTCATTTAGAAGATTCCTATTTGCTTAGTATCTTGCAGTGAAATGCATGAATCAAAGCCACTGACCACCCCCAAGCTCCCACTAGTTGTATGTCCAATATTTGGACAGGAATGAGTGCCCACAACACACCAGGGCTGTTGTTACTCCCCCCTGACCAATAAAGGAGACTGGCCTCAATAATGTGTGGCACTAGTTAAGGGGCTGAAAGAAATGTCTGGAACAGAAGCCTGGGGGTACAGGTGTTGTTTCCCATTCAAAGAGCTCAGACTGTCATTTCCTCACACAGGGTTAATAAAGTTATCTCAAAGGAACTCACCATTGTTTTTCAGCACTGAAGTATGTTACGGGGATAATAAAGAACTATATTGTATGGCAGAAAACCTTGTGGGAGTCACCTACAGTAGTCCCTCTCAGGGTCCTTTGCTCTACTCTGTGGGTGTATGCAGTCTGATGTAGAGTGACAGAGAGTAAGGTGTTGAACACACAGGCCCCAGTGAAACAAGTTTTGGTGGTGTTGGCATTGATTGTTCACCATCACCCTTCGCAGGCGGGTGTAGAAAAAAAAGTGATTAAAAAAAAAATCCCAATGGTATTTTAGTATTTTGTATTTTAGGAGTAATACTTCATATGCATGGGTCTAGTGTGAAATCTTGCTCTCTGCATGATGTGTTTATGTGTATGTGTGTGTGTTTATGTGTGTGTGTGTGTGTGTGTGTGTCTGTGTGTGTGTGTGCCTGCTTGGTGTCGTTCTTAAAAGAAAAACATGATGGTTTTTATTGTGTACACACCTAATGTTGTGGAGACTGGACATACACGGCATTGTTTGTGCACCATACAAAAAAACACCTTACAGAACACAGTAAATGACATGATAATAAGATTTTGTTTACTCTGCTCTGGATTAGGACCTTCATGCCAACTTACATGACGCCTGTGATTATGATGCATATTGACACAAAATTTGTAAAAAATAAAAAATGAAACTCTGTTTCTAATTAATTAAATAAAATAGAATAGAAAATAACATATGAAGTATGTCACTTCTAATTTAAATAATAGTTAATAATGGCTGCTGTGCCAACCTTTGGACCAGTGACACGATAATAATTTTTATATTTTTTCATAGGGAAGTTGGGACTGATAGAGAGAGATGGAAGAGAGAGATAGGAAAGGGCTGGAGGGAATGGGTTGGAATGAAAACAGGCTTCCAGGGTTTTGGCACAGATGCCGTAGCCCACTTAATCACAGCACCCTCTGATTTTGACTGATTACTGAGGCCATCAGTTATCAGTATGAATATGGCGCACAAGAGCCTGCTGTCTAGTTTGTGTATTAGACACAGTTACTTACCTTCTCCTGAAATAAAACTGGCTGTGCAAAACTGACAGTTTTGGCAGGAGACTTGGCCCTTAATGATGTAACTGCCAAATCAGCTTGCTGGAAATTTGCCCAGCCATTCACTACCAGAATAAAAGCTTAGAAAAAACACAAAGACTTTGCTGCTGTAATGAATGGACATTAAAACTGCCGTTACCATGGGCGCAAGACAGACTCTTCTTAAACATTTTGGTGTTGATCTCTGGCTCTGTGCACCGTTCTATCATGGCATTTGTCTTTAAGGTAGAGCCTGACGGCGAAACCAGTGATATACAGAATGAGCGACTTTGTAGATGCTTCAATACAAAGCAGGCAGGGCCTTCCAGAGATTCAAACTACGGCTGACTTTTTCTCAGGAGGCTAGCCTTTCACTGCTCTTGACACCATGTTTGATTTGATTGTGATTTCTTTGTCTGACTTTGTCAAAGACTTGGCTTACCCTTTGTAATGTGGATCTTTGTATTTGTATTTGTGGAAACAGTTATTATTATTATTATTGTTTATTTACAGTGTAGAAAGTAATGTGCCACTGGTGTCATCTAGTTCAGTTCTAGACAGCGATGTTGCTAACATAGATAGCAACTTCTGTAGTTCTGCCACTGAGGGAAGCAGGATAATGATGAAAATAGAGCAATGGAAGTTAGCAACAATTCTTTGAAAAAAAGCACCCTCATGATAAACGTTAGTTCTAGTAATCACTTTGTTTAGGTTTTTTATTGTTTGTTTATGAAACATATTAAATTTCCTTGTGTTTTCCCTGTCTTGGTGCATAATGGAGAGACAGTATAAGCTATATCTCTTCTGCTGTGCAGGATGGACAAGACCAATATGAGTTGGCAGCAACATCAGAGCAGGGAGGGGATAAGAAGAAGGATAAGAAGAAGAAAAAAGACAAGGACATGGATGAGCTAAAGAAAGAAGTATATATGGTGAGTGTTGGCCACACTGCAGCTTAGGTCAACTAGTTAATTAAAAGTAAAAGGTCTTCATCGTATAAAGTATATGCTCTCTTTCAAGTCAGTCATATTCAATGGATAATTTACACAGATAAAACAGGCATGTTTTAATTGTCATTATAAATTGATTTCTCCTGTGCCTCAAAAATGCAACTGAACAGAAGTGTTAAAGAAATGTTGTTTGGCCTACAGTAAAATATGATTCTTCACTTTGTTAGGACGACCATAAGCTAACTCTGGATGAGCTCCATCGGAAATATGGGACAGATTTGAGTAAGGTGAGCTCTTCTTATAGCCTGTCCTGTTTGAGTGCCATTGGAGAGAGAAAAGAAATGTGTCCTTTGTCTGATTTTGAAGGGGCCCCATTTGTTCTGGTGTTACTTAGCAACAAGTTGCCTCTCTCTGAAAATTCTTCTCTTGTTTGGTCCTTTACAAACAACAGAGACATTAAAACTCACTTGAGGCTCTTGGATAGTAATTTTTACAAATTATTCCTCAGTGGTATGTTTCTTCTTCCAAAATCCATCTCTCTTTTTCTTTAGACCTCCCCCTAAATGTGCTTCATGGTGGCGCTATCATTAATGGAAAATACTGTTTGGTTGAATGGTCGATGGTTGTAGTCCACAAAGACATGAGAGTGTCCTTCCTAGGGTCTGACCAGTTTGCGGGCTGCAGAGATCTTGGCTCGGGACGGACCAAATGCCCTGACGCCACCCCCAACCACACCGGAGTGGGTGAAGTTCTGCAAGCAGATGTTTGGGGGGTTTTCCATGCTACTTTGGACCGGTGCCCTCCTCTGCTTTCTGGCTTATGGCATCCAGGCGGCCATGGAGGATGAGCCAGCCAATGACAATGTGAGAAACAGAAAAAATGCTTTCAACAAAAAAGCAACATTTCAGAAAACAATTTATTGACAAACACTCACTTTCAAATTTAAAATTAGAAGCGCTTTCAAATATACTGTATACCTAAAGTGATGTCATTTCGAAATTGCACACTTCTCAAATTCTCAAACTACTATGAAATCAGTTTTGCAATTTAAGATTATGCAATTGAACTCTCTGGAACAACCCAGATCCGAACAACCCACAGCACAGTTGTGACCTTGATGATCACCGACAGGTTTTATGGATTATTGCGGCGGCAGCATAGCTGTTCATCCAGAACCCGGTGTTCTGTAAAGGTCTCACGGTCCAGACGAAAGTGCAGGATGTTCAGACAAGGCCGATAAATGTGTGGCTGTTTGTGAGCCTGGTGCTGTCTGTGTGCTCCTCTCATCAAGCAAGCAAGCAAACAGGACTGGCATTTTGGTTTAGAAATAATGTTGAAATAATAATATAGATCTCAACCTGTACTCTGGCATGTTCAATTTCGGCCGTAAGCGACATCAAATGCAATATACTATTTCACCATATAGTGGCGCTTGACCTTAAAGGCCCACTAAGCAACATTTTTCAGATAATTAATCATGAGTCATTACATGGCGAACGAACAGTGTAGAATGCACCACTGTGGCCTACAACGGTAGATACAGCATTTGCAATATTCAACAGCAGCGGTCCGCCTCTAATAGAATGCAGTGCAATACAATGCAATACATCGGTCTTTAGAGGGAGCTTGTGAGAGAAAAAAACATAACGTTGCTTAGCCCAGCTTTAATACAGCCCTCAAAAGTGTGTAACAATAAAAAAAAAGCCCTAAGCCAGGAGGAGAATACGTGCAAGAAAACCTTTCATGAGAAACGCCCCGATTAGGGTTGCTCCACCTAGAAGGCGCAACTGGCCTTATAGCAGCACCAAGGAGTTTTGAAAATCGCACCCTCTACAGATTGTAACAAAAGCATTGCCATAAGGCAAGTCAATTTTAGTTTTACTTGAACTACAGGTCGCTACCCGATTTTACTAAACTTGTTTAGTGCCATTAAAGCCGATAGAGGGCCGCAGAGCAAATGCAGCAAGTATCGTTCACCTTGTTACGAGTTGATGGGCCACCGGAACAATTTTGGAAAAATTATTTTAAGGTTTTAAAAAGTCTTCTTTGGTGCTGCTTTACAGTAAGTCTATGGCAGAACTACTGTATGCAGCTACACACTTTTTTTTACTTAAGCCACAGCTTGTGCTATAGGTAGCATAGCAACATAACATTTGCTAGATCACCCAAGGCTAATGCAAAATGTATCCTCTGCAGTTGTATCTAGGCATTGTGTTGTCTGCGGTGGTCATCATCACTGGCTGTTTCTCCTACTACCAAGAGTCCAAGAGCTCCAAGATCATGGACTCCTTCAAAAACCTGGTCCCGCAGGTCAGCACACCCCCGTCAGTAAACGTAGCCACACACAAACTTTCCTAACTTTTCAGGACATAAACACTTAAAGAGATTTACATTGTATCACAAAGCAATTTTCACATGTCCACCTTATAAAGTCTTGTCTACTAGTGGAACAGCAAAGAAACAGTATTTATTTAATCTTCTTTGTACATTATCTAACATACCAAATACATTTATTATCTAAAAGTGCCATTGTATTACTTATACAGTACATCTAAAAGTGCCATTGTATTACTTATACAGTGCATCTAAAAGTGCTAATGACTTAGTGTGTTGTGTTGCTGCTGTTTGTGTGGATTAGCAAGCCTTGGTTGTGCGTGGCGGAGAGAAGCAGAACATCAACGCTGAGGATGTGGTTGTGGGCGACTTGGTGGAGGTGAAGGGTGGAGATCGCATCCCTGCCGACATTCGTATTATTGCAGCTCATGGCTGCAAGGTAAGGGCGGCAGTACTGAACACTACATTGACAGATTTCATTTGAAAATATTATAGATATGCAGTTAGGTTTTAGAGAGGTGATACTGGAATAACCTTTAATTTCATGTGGACACACACACACACATACACACACATTCATTCACTCAAATTCACTTATTAGAAAAGTCATTCTTTGTCTGATAATGACAAGATGTGTTCTGACAGCCAGCTAGAACACTAAGTTAGACTGGACTTTTTACAGGTGGATAACTCCTCTCTGACCGGTGAATCTGAGCCACAGACCAGATCACCGGACTTCTCCAACGAGAACCCACTGGAGACCAGGAACATTGTCTTTTTCTCCACCAACTGTGTGGAAGGTAGAGCATTCAATCTAATTCATGCATTCAATCCTCTATGGTATTGGTTATTTACAGACCAGTGAGCAGTGAAGTGCTTCATTACCTAGGTTATAATGGCCTCTGTAAATCCTTTAATCATTTAAAGGAGAGGAAAAAAATGTTTATAGGTTGTATATATTGCACACACACACACACACATATATGAGGATATATTGCACACACACACACACACACATATATACTCATAAGGATAAGTGTGTGCTCATACATGAAAAAAATCACAATAAAATCGATTATTGATCAGATATGACTACTGATCTTAGGAACTGCCCGTGGTATCGTGATCAGCACTGGCGACCGCACAGTGATGGGCCGCATTGCGACTCTAGCGTCAGGCCTGGAAGTGGGGCGCACACCCATCTCCATTGAGATCGAACACTTCATCCACATCATCACAGGTGTGGCCGTCTTCCTGGGAATCTCCTTCTTCATCCTCTCACTAGTCCTGGGCTACAGCTGGCTGGAGGCTGTCATCTTTCTCATTGGCATCATTGTGGCCAACGTGCCTGAGGGGCTGCTCGCTACTGTCACAGTGAGTGTGTGTGTGTATGTGTGTGTGTGTGTGTGAGAGAGAGAGAGAGAGAGAGAGAGAGGGGAAGAGAGGGAGAGAGAGAAACAGAGAGAGAGAGACAAAGTTTACAGCAGACTTATTGCTGTTTGTGTGTCTTATTTTGACTGTGTGTGTGTGTGTGTGTGTGTGTGTGTGTGTGTGTGAAAGAGTGCCCAAGGAGCTGCTTGCCACTGTGACTTTGTATCCGACTTCATGTGTATGTGTGCTTATGTGAGAGAAAGAGAGTGAGAGAGAGTTGCCAACTAATGTTACTGCCAGCACAAAAACACTGCAGACGCTTTTTCATAAGAAATACACATTTCATAAGAATGTCACTGCATCCATGAGTTTTTCATTCCCAGGTGTGTCTGACCCTGACGGCCAAGCGCATGGCCAAGAAGAACTGCTTGGTGAAGAACCTGGAGGCCGTGGAGACGCTGGGTTCCACCTCCACCATCTGCTCCGACAAGACCGGCACCCTCACCCAGAACCGCATGACCGTGGCTCACATGTGGTTTGACAACCAGATCCATGAAGCCGACACCACAGAGAACCAAAGCGGTGCCACGTTCGACCGCAGCTCCGCCACCTGGTCCTCGCTGGCCCGCATTGCTGGACTCTGCAACCGGGCGGTCTTCCTTGCCGAGCAAACCGATGTACCCATTCTCAAGGTACGCTGCGAAAGCCAGTCAAACATCTGCTGGACACGCTTCTATCGACCTCTGACAAAAGCGTCTCCTACAATATATAATTTAAAGGAGTCCTAGAATTCAAAACCACATTTACGTTGTTCCTGTTGAATTGAGTCTCCGAGTGTTGTCTAAGGACCACACCAAAAACTTCACCGCCTTCTCCCGCCTGCTTTCGTTGCAAATTCAAAGCTAGAAATTGCCGTGTTGAAATGGGCCAATCTGAACAGAGCTCAATTAACGCGCAATAGGCACCCAGCCCCTTTGGATACAGCCGCTCTCATTTGCATGTTCCAGCCCACTGTAAGTTCGATTAGCTATCGATGGCTTTGGTTCTAGCTTCAGCCCGGTGGATTAGGCCAATCAGCCTTCAGGATATGTGGGCCAATCAGCCTTTGGGTAAACTGGCCAATCAGCACGCAGCTCATTTCATTATTCATGAACTTGCTGAGTGGGCGGGAAAAACAAAGTGTTTCATTGCAGGGCTTATTTATGACCTTGTATTAGGCTCTCTAGCAGTGCTCCTGGGGCGTTTTCAGCCCCACAAATTTACGCTCAAAGATCAATTCCTAATGGTCAAAAAATGTGTTCTAGGACTCCTTTATACTAAACTTTAAAGTCTGTCTTTAAAGTCTCTTCCTTATGATAGTCCACAGTATGGTTTCTGTCTCTCTTTCTGATGATTGCTTGTTCTTTCCCTCCGTCTATTGTCTTTAGCCTTCTCCTTTGCATCTCTCCAAAAATAAAATACATTTAAGAAGTCCAGGACTAGTTCACTATGGATATGAGCAGTTTGTAGTGTTTGTAATTGATTTCAGATCAGGTTAGAGATACAGTGCAGGGTGCTCTGTGTCTTATACTGGCGTCTCCCCTCAGAGGGATGTGGCTGGAGACGCATCAGAGTCCGCTCTGCTCAAGTGCATTGAGCTGTGCTGTGGATCTGTCAAAGAAATGAGAGAGAAGTACTCAAAGATATCTGAGATCCCATTCAACTCCACCAACAAATATCAGGTACCAGCGCACACACACTCACACACACACACACACACACACACACACACATCACACACACACACACACACACACACACACACACATAAATACAAAGGGAAAAAATCATGTTAAGTGAAACAGACTATCATGCCATGCTCTTCTATACTACACAACAGTTCATTTACCTTAACAATTAAACACCATAGCCTATTTGTGCTCTACAAACCTGTCACACACATGAATACACAGACATTAGACTCTAATTATCCATGGTTTTCCTCTCAGATCTCTCCTAGAGGAAAGGACTTTACTCAAAATATATTTTATTTTCTTTTGCAAGTTAGTTATTGACATTAATAAGCAGGATTTCTACCTACTGATTTCAACATGTGTTTGAATAAGCCCAGATAGTGGGATATTATACTTTATTCTTTATACATGTATATCCTTTATTATTTATTATGTTCTTTTATTTGTTTATTGCTTTGAGCTTATGATTGCTTTGAGCTTTTGATTCATATATACTTTTGCTTGACTAGTTGTTTTTGGTAGTACAATGATAAATAGACCAGAGACTTTATTTCTACAAGATATTTGACTTTATTTCTACAAATAACAACATGTTGTTGTGCCCCATCCCAAATCATTGTGTTTGTGTGTGTGTCTTTCAGGAAAATAGATCAACTTTTACTTTAACGACACGGATTTCATTAATCCCAAAGAGGAGCAAAAGAATCACAGGATCTTACTCTAAGTAATTTTTTATATTTATTTTTGTCTTACTATAGCTGTCCATCCATAAGAACCCCAACGAGGCCACAGAGTCCGCCCACCTGTTGGTGATGAAGGGGGCTCCAGAGCGCATCCTGGACCGCTGCTCCACCATCATGATCCAGGGCAAGGAGCAGCCGCTGGATGAGGACCTAAGGGACGCCTTCCAGAATGCATACCTGGAACTGGGTGGCCTGGGGGAGAGAGTACTGGGTGAGAGTGAGAAAGGGAGAGAGAGCTTGTAAATATATATGTTATTACTGGGTCTATAAAGCAAGGATATATAAAGTTTCTTTCAAATGGGAAAAAAGAAGCTTAAATGAGCAGAACTTAAGTTTCAGTTAGTAAAGGTATTTCTCTATTTGGTTCTAGATATATTACACTTGGTGATTTGTACAGAAACAGTCAATGATGCATACTGTACAGTAGGCAAATGCACTCAAAGTGAAGAAAGTGCCTCGAAACACTCATTACTCATTCATACATCATTTTATGAGTGGGTCACTCAGTTACGTTTCCATTTTCCTTTGGGAAGCTCTTGGTTAATGCTGGCTGCACTGTTGCCTGTTTTCTTAGTGAAAAACTGCACTCCCAACATACAGTTCTTAAGAAGGTCTATCAGGGAGCATGACAGACATGAGATCTAAGGAAACAGAATAACACTCTTTCCACCCAAAACCCTTACTTATAGCGCACATTCCTTAATCAGTGGCTGATAGTAGGCCTACTGTAAATCTGCTCTCCTATCATGTGACCATAAACCCCTGCAGGCTTTTGCCACTTAAATATGCCTGATGAGCAGTTTCCTGAGGGCTTCCAGTTTGATACGGATGACCTGAACTTCCCCACGGATAACCTGTGTTTCGTGGGCCTAATGTCCATGATCGACCCACCTCGTGCTGCCGTACCTGACGCTGTGGGCAAGTGCAGGAGTGCTGGCATCAAGGTAACACTTTAAACAATGGCCTTTTTTTGCTTAAAGAAATCCACACACACTTCAGACCATCCTTGCCCCCTCACACTGTGTATGTATAAGCATGTCAAAGCGAAGCAAAGTATATTTGAACTAAAAACAAAGCACAGAGGCTATTGAGATGGCTGCTCATGCTATAAATAAAGTCAATAAGAAAACAAAGACAAGAGAAATGTAATTTAAATAAAATCATGCAATAATCAGGATTATTTCAGGGAATGTTCTGGAAATACTGCTCATTCCTTACATTTCTGCTTTGTGTCCCATCATGTGCTGTGCTCTTTACACAAGGTGATCATGGTGACGGGAGATCATCCAATCACAGCAAAGGCCATTGCCAAGGGAGTAGGCATCATCTCAGAGGGCAATGAAACTGTGGAGGACATCGCAGCACGTCTCAACATTCCAGTCGATGAAGTGAATCCCAGGTACCACTGCTGCTCTATAAACCATTGACATTCAGTGAAGCACGGAAGAGTAATGGTGTTTTCTGCAGCTATTCTGCAAATAGCTTTTTATGTGTGTATTTATTGCTAATAGGTATTGCTAATAGTCGACTTCTATAATTTTTAGTATATTGTAAAGCCAACATGTACTGTAGAATTCCAAAAGCTTTAATATAACAACTGAAAAAGGCTGTGGGCTGAAGTATTGTGCATGTTGCAAGTATTTTGCAGATTTTTTCTTCTCTTTTGTGTGGGCTCCTGGTTGTATTGTACTTTCTATTTCTTCTTCTACAACCTTATTTTTTAATAACAAATACAGAAGGATAACTATGAGGATAACTGAAACTACAATATTATTTATATCAATTCTGACTAAGAATAACTTCGGACTTCATGTCTAAAATGTCATGCTTTCTGATCAACTGTCAACCTTTTGGCATTCTAAAAATCCCTCTGTGAGTGATCCCAATAATATTGTTGCACATATCGTTGTCGCTGTAGTTTGTGATTTAGATGCTGACATCCACATTAGATAGAGTGATATTTATTTGTTTCTAGAGTGATATTTATTTGTTTCTAAGAACTTTATCGTTCTTGGTGTGAACAATCTTTTACTGTTATGATGACTGTTGTCCATGTTAACCACCTCAGTTAACCACTCTCTGTTTTTGTCCTCCAGAGATGCCAAAGCATGCGTGGTGCATGGTGGAGACCTGAAGGACATGGACATTGAGAAGCTGGATGACATCCTGAAGCACCACACAGAGATAGTGTTTGCCCGCACCTCTCCCCAGCAGAAGCTCATTATCGTGGAAGGTTGCCAACGGCAGGTGAGACACATTTCACACACCTGTAAAAACACCTGAATCCATCTCAAGCTAGTGAGTGAGAAGAGCTCTGGCCGCCATGATTCAGCCAGGTGCTTGCTACACATTTGTGGTGGTTAGTGAGGCCATGTTTCACTGTAAAGCACTTTGGCTGTTTGGAAAAGTGCTGCACATATGTAAGTAGTAGTAGTGATTTTGTAATAAGTAGTAACTGTAGTAGTGTTAGTAGTAGAAGTAGTAGTAGCAGTAGTAGCAGTAGCAGTAGTAGTAAATCTATTAGTAGTAGCAGTAGTAGCAGACACGCAGATACCTTCGCTGACGTTTTTGACTGCCGTTCTTGGAATGTTGCTCGTAGGCTACGTGAAGTGTTACAACCATTGTGGTTAGGCTACAACAGTTGTGGTGCAGTGATAATTAAAGCCATGCAGATAAATAAAGTTACTGTTCAGAAAGAAATCTCCAACAAAGGTTTCTTCTTTGAACTTTGAGAATGACAAGACAAGAGAGAAATATGAGAAAGTGTTAATGCCTGCCAGGTGTATAAAGTGTGTAGTGGAGGGTTTTGCAACTTTAAAACATTAAATCATTAAAAAAGAAAACGTTATTTTTAGAACGTAACTCGCGCGAATAATGAGGGACCACTGTACGACACTTAAGACACATTACATAACTGTGATTTTTACACAACATTGATGCCAGAAACAGTTCAGTGTTTAAGATGCAGCTGCAGTAGCAGACTGACCTTGAAAGCCCTTGGGAGTAGATTGAGTTAATTTATCTAATATACACTAACAGCAAAAGAATGTCCAAAATTTCCTTTAGAATGCCCAAATTTCACAAGGAATTGGACTCAATATTGCTCAAAAAGGTACATATTTAACTATACCTTTTTTTCATCTATTTTGTTCATCTTTTTATTATCAATTTTCTTTTAAATTCTCTTTAAATTTTTTTTTTTTCATCTATTTTATTCATCTTTTTATTATCAATTTTCTTTTAAAATCTCATTAATGTTCATTTTATTATTTATTTTCTTTAATGATCATTTTACTTCATATATTTTATATTTCCTCTCCTTTTTTTTCATCTATTTTATTCATCTTTGTATTATCAATTTTCTTTTAAATTCTCATTTTTAACACACACGTTTGTTGCCTTGTATTGTATTTTGCTTTGGTCTCTGTACAGCACATTGAGTTGCCACTGTGTATGAAATGCGCTTTATAAATAAAATTGCCTTGCCTTGCCTTGCCTATAATATTCAACCAAGGTATATCAGGAAACACCATATGGATCATTTTGAGTTTTAGCCATGTGAAATGTCTGCATTCTATTGACACTACTTAATTGGTTGATGTAGGGAGCCATCGTGGCAGTGACGGGTGATGGTGTAAACGACTCACCGGCGCTGAAGAAGGCAGACATTGGCGTTGCTATGGGCATCGCCGGCTCTGACGTGTCCAAGCAGGCTGCTGATATGATCCTCTTGGACGATAACTTTGCCTCCATTGTGACTGGAGTGGAAGAAGGTGGGTTTGGAAAGTAACACACTACAGTGCCTTTTACTGACTATTTACATCTTCAGCTCTGGGATTAACACATCAGGGAGGACTACATAAAGCAACTATATGATATGGAGTAGGCTACATAAGGCAACTATAGTCTATGACAGGCTTATTCAATTGGCGGCCCGCGGACCACATGTGTCCCACATGCAACCCGGGTGATGCTCCAGCAATAAAAGTTCAAAACCATTCACGAGCCTCCAGAACGTAACTTGTTTTTTTTTTTACAGAGGGTGCGTTCGTAAACTGACGAGCGCTCCGAGTACACTCCTTTAAAAACGTTCATAAATTTGGAGTGTGGATGGAATTGTCGTTCATTTATTCAGGGCGTCACACTTGCAAAGTGTCAGAGCGTAAACCGTCCACTTCGGCTGAAGGGAGAGAGCAGCACAGTGTGACGTCAGTCTAACTGAAAACAGCGCTTCTGCTAGACGGAGTTTTTAGGAAATATATCAGATTCTGGATTGATTTATGAATTAAAGCTCATAATTGGCAGGTAAAACAAAATCGATCAACATCGTTCATGGTCCTCACTTGTCAAGCAACTAATTTTAACATTAATTGCTATTTTAACCTGCTCTAGATGTTTATGTCCATTTTGATCTATCAGAACCGTTCGTTCAGTCACAGAAAAACTGTAGGTGCTGGTCTTTTTCGAACTGTGGAGTGTTGTTCCATTTTCATAGTGGCAGATTGAATTTACGAATGCACCCAGAATATCTGAAAAAGACCAAGTTAAAGACCTGCCTAATGGCTAGCAATATAGCACTTTTTAAAAACCAGTGTTTTACGGATAGAAACAACAAAAGCCCATTGCTAGCTATTTTAAAGGCAGGCAGAGGCGATTCTATATTTCCCAAATGGCCGCGACAGGAGCAATCATCAAGATTTTGGTGTCAACCGCTTTATTTCATTTTAGACAACCTGTGAAAGGGGCTCAATGTGTTAAAAACCGAACTATCCCTTTAACATTGTTAGCATAGTTAACATCATCAGCTTAGTCTACTAAGTACTACTTTTAGCATCATTAGCATTAGCATTAGCAATTAGCATAGCTAATTAACATCAGCTAAGTGCACTGAGCACTATTAATTGTATAGTTAGCATTGCTAGCATAGTTAGTGTATATGCTAATTAACATCAGATGAGTCCACTGAGTACTACTGTTTGCAAAGTAAGCATTGCTTGAACAGTTAGCATGTTAGCATAGTTAGCAATTATGCTAATTAACATCAGCTAAGTCCAATGAGAAATGCTAGGCTAGGGAATTCAGCCAAAATTGAACAATTTTTTTCATCAGTTAAAATGGAGTTTTGTGAAGACTATTTCCGGTACCATTTTACTTGGCCAGTTATGTGATGCATTACTGATTGACGTAAGGTTGAGCAGTAAGCTATATGGATGACAGGAATTGGCCGTTTACATGGTATATTAGATGTTACACTTTGGATGTTTACTTAGTTTGTGGACGCGCGTTGTTATCTTGCCCCGCCTTTAGCAGCACTCCTATGAACTTCATGCCCACCCCAAATGTGTATGTTAATGTGATTGGTTGGCTAAATTGACCTTTTCTGCTGCCGTTTGCAAAGTTTCTACAAGAACATGCATGGTGAGAGCGCATCTTATGTGTGGTTTGTTTTTAATGTGCTGTTTGTCTTGGCCTTGTGGGTCTAAATCTAGTGGGCGTCTCTTGATAGGCGTGACTATGAATAAATTACTATCAACATGCACACGCGATTGGAGCTCGTGCCAAACACTAAACTCGTGTTTTGGTCACCCACCAATCAGCATTTGAAAAATGGTACGAGATTCGATGTAATTTAAGGAAAATGGCAACGAGGAAGTGGCATGCTAATTGGCTGAAGCTAACCACCCAAATCCTGACCCCCTGCACACAGGCACAGAAAAATAAGGGTGGTGACACGGTGGCAAGTCCACCTAGCGGTTTCTGCCAAGAAAATGCAATCTAGTTTAAATTGCTCTGTTTATTGTCCTCTTTTGGGAAGGTTTGAAAAAAACTGGATAATTGCTTTGTGAAGAGTAAAATGTAATTATTTGCATTATAAATGATTCTGGAATACAAAGCACGATGATCAAAATATACAATATAAAAATGTGTTGGGCCCCGGGTAAGGTTGTCCTGGAATTGTTGGCCCTCAAGTTAAGTCAAGGTTAAGAACCCCTGGTCTAACATACGGAGGAGGCTACATAAAGCAACTATAGTCTATCACATGGAGGAGGCTACATAAAGTAATGCCAATGCTACTCTCTCATTACACCATGATGTGATTCTGCAATGTTACCAATCTCTGGTTATTGCACAAGTTAAAACATGGTGTGGCTTATGTGGCTTAAAAGTATATTTCAAAAATGACTAATGACTGTCCTATATGGGTTTTCCCATAGATTATTTTATGATACTAATCTGAAATCCAGCATAACGACAGGATTACTGTTTCAGTTCACATAGAGTTCACAGTACTCTTATGAGTGTGTGTGCTAGAAAAGTCCCCTAATCTATGGTGAGGAGGCCATTTTTTACTCTTAGTCTCTGCACTCTACAGAACGAGCAGACTGAATTATAATATTAGTTGGAAGACTGAAACTCTTGTAGTCGATGTGATTGATGAGAAATAGAGCACTAATACTGATATTCATACTCTGTAGGCCGGCTGATTTTTGACAACCTGAAGAAGTCCATTGCTTACACGCTGACCAGCAACATCCCTGAGATCACCCCCTTCCTCTTCTTCATCATCGCTAACATCCCCCTACCTCTTGGCACGGTCACCATCCTGTGCATTGACCTGGGCACTGACATGGTACGCATGGCCTAATGACTCAGAGGTGTCTAAGACGATCATTCAGTGTTCTATATTGTATAGTATGTAGGCCATATGTGCTGTTACATACTGGGATCTATACCACCATCCCAGGGCCACTGTGTAATGAACTCAAAACATGGAATGACACTGAACACTGTCTTTTTCACGCTCACGTCAGACATGTGAGCACTCAATGAAAGACTATGTGCATTCTCTAAGGCCTTCAAATGTTAGAGATGAGTGCAGCATTAGGTGCACTACTGTATGTTAATTGCATGCAGAATACAGTCAGTGGTGTCATACAGTAAGCCACCTTTTTTTAATGAGCAAAGATCCTCCTCACTAAATTCTGAATGTGCAACATTCAGCACATTTGTTTCCTGTCATGTTAGCACTGCATGAAGCTACATTTTGGTTCTGAATCCTCCCTCCAGGTGCCTGCTATCTCTCTGGCCTATGAGGCTGCCGAAAGTGACATCATGAAGAGGCAGCCAAGAAACCCCAAGACTGATAAACTGGTAAATGAGAGGCTCATCAGCATTGCCTATGGACAGATTGGTAAGCACAAGAGATACAGTAGGGGAAGGAAATTAATTCAGTAGTGTAGTATCAGATAAATATATCACAGCACACAATACAATATAGACAATATATCATAGCAAACAATATAACATAGACCAGACTTTTAAAGGTCAGGGCACCCCTAGGTGTATCTCTTTCCATCTGCGGCACCCCTAAAATTTTAATTCTTACTTTTCACTCTATATAGCCAACTGCGCTTTTTTTTTGCTTTTCACATTCAGTCTATTAGGCCTTATTAGCAACCATATTATTGTGGCCTTGCCTTAAAGGAGAAGGCCGGTGTGATTTGGACCTGGACTGTACTGGAAGATGTTACCGAGTGCAAACATATGTCCAATGCCCACCTCCGTTTACCCCCAGCATTCCGCATTAAACCATTTTTAGCCGAAGCTTTCATTAACCTTACACTGCTAGCTATAGGGGCACAGCTTAGTCTATGAAGATAAATCACTTTTTTTCACCATTAACAAGGTTCAAAGCAACTCCACACTTCAATGGTAGACTTCTGAGGGCTCTGACATTTAAAACGAGACAATGAGAATTTTGAAAGTGTACAGGTACTTTATTAAAAGACAGTACCTTCTCAGAATTTCCCGGTCACTGCCATCTTGAAATTAAATCACGATAAGTTGATTGACGAACAGATAGGACAGGGGAACAGATTGAAAATTATATTCTGTTGAAGTGCTTGGATTTCATCTGAAAATATGGTGACTATCTACATGAGCACTAAAGCACCAACAAATGAAACTTAAAAGAGTTTGACGAAAGACATTTATAAAGTTGTGTTTAATTTTAAATCACTAATCAGCCATTTTCCCTCCCATTAACGGCATACCACACCAGTGTGCCATCCCACCCACATAGGTGCCCTGCCCGTTCCTCTTGGGTGCTTCTTGTTAATGTGTGAGAGGAATGGCATAACTGTTGCCTGTCTGTAACTAAAACCTTCATACTGTATAGCCATCCCCATCTCTAACGCCTCTTAAACCAGCTGTGTAAGGAAAGATTATTTTTTTAAACCCATCCACCAGGAATGATCCAAGCTTTGGCAGGATTCTTCACATATTTTGTCATTCTTGCTGAAAATGGTTTCCTGCCTGCAACCTTGCTGGGTATCCGTGTCCAGTGGGATGATAAACACATCAATGACCTGGAGGACAGCTATGGACAGCAGTGGGTAAGTAGGCTATCACTCCCATTATTACTTACTGTTCAAGATGTACACACACAAAATAATTAGGCAGCCCAGACACTAACTTTAAAGTTTAAACCATGTTTTTTTACAGTATGTATTTGTTTGTAAAGTTTTTAAATGTTTTTTGTTGTTGCTGTGTTTGTTGTTCAGACATATGAGCAGAGGAAGATAGTAGAGTTTACCTGTCACACAGCCTTCTTTGCGAGCATCGTCATTGTGCAGTGGGCTGACCTGATCATCTGCAAGACCAGGCGAAACTCTGTCTTCCAGCAGGGAATGAAGTATGTGTTTCAAGGCACACACGTACACACAAACATGCACATACACTCACGCGCACACTCACAGACACAGACACAAACACACACACATAAACAAACATACACAGGAACGCACACATACACTCACACATGCAAACACACAGACACAGACACATTATGGTGCAGGGCCGTGCAGAGACCTTTGGAGGGGCAGGTGCTCAAAGTTTAAAAAGGACACATTTGAAACATCATACAGCAACATACCTTACAAAATAACGGTCTGAACTGTCGCAACCCATTCATGAAGAATGCAACATGGAATCACAACATAGGCTACCATATCAAGACAATATAAGATAAACTTTATTTATCCCACATCAGGGAAATTCACTCGTTACAGCAGCAAAACAGTTAAGACAGACAGTAAACACAGTAAGACAAGACAAGCACAGATGAATAAAGGTACCAATGGGAAAAAAACTATAGGCTGTCTGTGTGCATTTTGTACAGGAAAAGGCTATGGAGATATGGAGTGAAGGCTAAAGAATATTGCTTGTTGCAGTCAATAAACAGATACAGTAAAGAATTTAAATAGGTCGAAATAACTATTGCACAGGATAATGCACTGGTGTACAGTCAATTGGCACAAGATGGTGGGGCAATAGTGGTAGGTGGAGCTAGTTATAGTGCTACATGACAACTTTTAACGTTAAGTGTTGTACAGGCATTGTCCACACCTGACATCTTTGCGGTGCAAAGCAAGCGTAGTCTGTTTTACCTGATGGGGTACATTGAAAAGATTTTGTTGAGGAGGATGGAGGGGAGGCTGCTGTTGCTGATATTGCTGGAGGTAGGCACTGATCTGAGAGTGTAGCAACTAAAAAGAGCATGAGAGAGAAAGCTGATTAAACGATTTTGTGATCATGACAAGATGCAAAGACAACTGATAGCTACTGGAAATACTTTTTTTTGAGCTACATTAAAACATACTACTTAAACAACTAATTAATCGAATTGTGAATAAGCATTAAGAAGGTATTTTTTGTGCTCACAAATGAAAGTGTCAGCAGTAACACTAATCAATTGGCCTATGTGCAGTTAAACTAATAATGGAGTTGGTATTAGCTCAAACACAATTCTATACAACACATTCTATGAAGTCCGGTTTATTTCATCAATCTGATGAAGAACAAATGTAGACCTTTTTTTTTTCTCGGTATGCCTAAAGCCTGTATTTTAAAGTATTGTGATGGCCTTGGCTTTATTTCAATAACTTCAAAAGACAAGCCACGCTTCAAGATAAATAAAACATTTTTTTTTTTTTTTTTGGAGCACGGTTTTGCAGGTAGGGTTAGTTTACTTTACTGCCTCCCTGCCCATATAGAAGGCACGGGCCTGAATGTTGGCAAAAGCAGCCCAATGCCACAAGTCATATCCCCCCATTCTGGGTGTCAGACACGCATACGCGTGCTCGCAAAGCTCACACAATATTCTCACGGCACTGTCTGTCATCTTACAAGAATACAAACAATGTGCACATCGCACTATGAATACCGCTGCAGAACCTACTCACCGGTCCTTGGCGGGCGCTTTCTGGCGTAGTCCTTCAAGTCTTCAGGGCTTCCAGGCAGGTCAGGGCACGTTTACGCGGATCCCGTGACTGAGGGTAGCGAGGGTACCAAAATAAAAATAATTTTTGAACGGCCACAGACAGGCTTTCTCACACACATATTTACAAAGGAAAAACAAACAAAATAAACACGTTGACAAAAGGGCACTTTGGGCATTAAGGGGCAAAGGGGCAGGTGCTCAAGCACGTGCACGTGTTTGTTATGGTGATATATCCTCAAGATCTGATTCTCTTTGAACATGTTATATGTTGATGAATATACGAATTTGTGAGCTGGTATGTATGTGTCACAGTACTGATCAGCACTTTTGCTTCACAGAAATAAGATCCTGATCTTTGGCCTGTTCGAGGAAACAGCCCTGGCAGCCTTCCTCTCATACTGCCCTGGCATGGGCATTGCCCTCAGGATGTACCCACTCAAGTGAGCCAAGAGTAGACGGGACAAAAGAAGTCCTGGACCATATTAAACTAGTGTGCAACTGTGTGGAGTTACAGGACAATATGTTTGGAATTGTGTTATATTGTTATCACTGGCAGGGTGTGTGGTAATTGCAGCACACCTATGAAGTAGATCTAGTGAAAAAGTCTGATCACATTTCTATTATAATGCTCTTTTAAATAGTAACTATTACATTCATAGTGAACAGCAGTCAAGCAATGGAATCAATAAAATTAGCTGTTACTAGCAATAACCACAAAAATAACAAAGAAACTAGAGCTGAGTGTTTTGGTATGTTTTAAATCTGTCTGTTCCTTACAACTGAGATGCTGGTATGCTGAACTTGGTGGAAGAAAACTTCTTAATGCTACATTTTTGCTAAAGTTTATTTCTGTATAATGTCTCTAAGAAATGGTATTTAATAATGATGTGTTCCATGCTTGTCCTGTGCTGTGTTCTACTGCAGGTTTGTCTTGATGTTTCTTTTATTGTGTGCAGGATCAACTGGTGGTTCTGTGCTCTCCCGTACTCCCTCCTCATCTTTGTCTATGACGAGATCAGGAAACTCATCCTCAGACGGAACCCTGGAGGTGAGAACCTGCACATGGTTCTGGTTCTGAAAGGCCACATTCTGTGTCCCTGTATTTATACATGTGTATTTCAGTAAAGTTGCATCTACTCTGAATCTATCAAATCTGTTGACATACGTGGATAAGTGTTGTTGTTGTGGTTGTTGAGAGGAATTGTGCTTTTTCTTTTGCAGGTTGGGTGGAGAGGGAGACATACTACTAAAGGGTCTTGTCAAGAAGCTTTTAGAGTTTTTCATGTTTTTTTGTGTGGTAGTTACACAGCTTTGACACTTAACTTTAGTACTGGACATTTGGAGGTGTTTTACAACATATACAAATATGCATGTATCTCACCGTCACACTCATACATGCATGCACAGACACCGCATACACCACACACACACAGGCACACACTGATTGAGTTTTGACACACTGCACTCATGCAGGCCTAGCTTTACTCCTAAGTTTGTGGAAGCGTGCTATGCCTGGTTTTGAGAATAAAATAGTTTTCTATGTGTTTTTAACAAAATAATAATAAACTCCAATTTTTCAATCTAATGAAAACTTGTGTATTATAAACGTGTATTTGTTTGTGTCAGAAGAACTTTGAAACTGTATCTTTACAGCATTTAACATGCTGAATATTCATAGTTAACACATCCAGTATAAGAACACTAGTATAAGAAAATGAATGTTTGTATAGACCAGTTTACTTTGCTGGTTACACTGGGAATTACTGAAGAGGATCTAGCTGATCAAGCTGGTTGTTCGCTCCTTAAAACCCCTTTTATTGAAAATCACCATCATTAAGCTAAAGCACATCAGCTTTCACAGCATTAGTTTGGTTGAATATTATGTTAAGAATAACACTTTAAGCAGGCTTGGAATGCCTAATCCTGCACTTTACCTCACGGAAAAAAGGGCTTCACAAGTCTCACATGGGCATACACACGTCCACAGAATGCATGTTGGGAGGTCAGCAATAAACAATAAACAAGACTGACATAAAGCACAGCTTATAGATGACAGACTGAGTTATTAGCGACACAAAAACGACTGCTGTGTGGTCTTGTTACTGTGATAGTAGAGTAGTTTGACATGATTTCATGGGGCATGTAACTGCTGAACAGAAAGTATTGGCAATCAATAGTTATATCTCTGTACATATGTAGTTCTTGGAAATAACACTTTTCACCTTGTTCAAACACTTTTACATCTTGCAATTCTGACAGCTGTTGTACTTAATCCTGACCATCATTACTTGATCACAATGATCAACACAACATCAACATAATCCTGCATTCCTCCTATTCAACACGTGGACACATTTTTAGTTGGTCTTCAAAGAAAAATAAATCAAAGAAAACCTTTATGTTTTAGAGAAAAAAATACCGATTTGTTATTACTTACATTTGTCAAATAATTATGTACACTTGCTTAGTCGATTTGGAAGATCCACTTGCACTCATGTTCTTATGTTCTTATCTTATGCTTCAAAATATCCACATAACATTCTTTTATTATGTTATATGTGTAACAGGTTGCTATAAACCAGCAGGTTAACAGTCACCAAAGAGGGGTCCAATGTGGCAATAAATCCATCTTTATTTAAGCCAAACTTCAAAATTCACACGTTCACACACAAGACAAACACCCTACAAAGGCAGAAGTGAACACAGCGGGCACTTCAAACACAATGTGCTTACTTCTTACTGCACTACACCCACACAGGCAAAAGAAAAGGCCGGGTAGAAGATGACTAAGGCATATGCTGTGATAAGCCAGTACTAATTACCAATTATCTTCATGATTTATGAGACTAAAAACACCAAAAATAGTTACTACAAAGTGACAAAAAGGATCCCTGAACGCTGGCTGAGCCACCCGGGGTCGGCTGCCCTGTCTGGGACAAAGCAAACTAACCAAAAGAAACAATAACACCAGACAACAACGTAAAGTCAGTGTTGGCTACAGATTTAAAGGTCTCCTTCCAAAATAAACCGTTTAAGACTTGATGTTTTAACATTACCATAGGTCAGCCCAAGATGTACTTCTATGCTCAACTTCAAAATGCTCTCCTACCCCTGTAGTCTGTATTCGCCTGTGATAGAAAACTGCCGGGAAAAACGAGCGAATCGGAAAAGCCGTACAAATGTACGTCAATTTGAACATTAGCTATGCAATTAACCCGCCCTCAAGAAAACGTTAGGCTGCCTGCAGACAGACCCACTAGAGGGAGCGTCACAGTGTTGTTAGCCAATCAGAGGCGATACATTTGCATATTATTAATATTCATAAGAATCCTCTCGAGCTATCCCTGCTCTCGTTTTGACCTAACTAAAATAGCTTGAAACAAGACAACCACAGCATATTTTTTGTCGAAACCAACTCTCATGACATTATTTTAGACAAGAGACCACCACAAAATTAATGAAAATACGATGGAATGAGACCTTTAAACTAAATTAAAGCAGCTGTCTTTATGCAGGTACAGACTAGAACAAAACTGATATTAAATTCTGTAACTCCAACAACCACCCACAAATAGTGATGTTACGTTTGAACTGAGACTCCGAGGCTTGTGTCGAGCAAAAGGGACATCAAGCCCTGATTCGATGCTTGCATCATTTCCAAAAAATCATGTGATCGAAGACAACCGAGGCCTCGGATAGCGCAAGGTGACGTCAGATGTCATGTAGAAAGCCTCGTTTGGACTCCGTTTAGTGGCGGGATGTTTCAAGTATAAAGCTGTCTCATACGCAAATGTTCACTTGTGGCTTGTCAGTAAGTGGTTGCGATTTTTGCAACAAACACACATTCCCAGAAATGAAAATCCACTGCCATTTTGGAGCTCACACAAAACACCATTTCCCAATTTATTTATCCTTGCACAGGTTTTTATGTAGAATACAACAGCCTTTTCAGTGGCTTCTTGTTGGGCTGCACTTCACAAAATAGTTGGCATCACGAATGTGGAACCATTATGTGGATATCTTGAAGCAATATTTTTAGACATATACCAAATACTACGCAAGTGTAAGTATTTCTTTTTTCTTTTGATAAATGATAGTAATAGCCTAAACCAATGATAAAATTCCTTGTTTTGGTGACATTTAACAAAAAACAAACAACAATGGTAATATTTACATATACCTGATTAAATGTTCAGCTGTAAACTATTTTTGGTCTATTATTTGGTCTGTGTATGTAAATATCTGGTGTCTAGCAAAAAACAACTCTGCACACATCATGGTGGCTCAGCAGAGTAGCTTTAGGGAGGTGGACAGAAAGAAAGACTGCAAAAGAAAAAGATGTTGGCATAGACACAGCAAACCTCTCTGAAACTATGTGATTTTCCATTGAGGAAAGACTCAGTGTGTGTGTGTGTGTGTGTGTGAACTTGAGGTACTCTCAAGCCCATTTCTCACAGGCTTGGCTACAGCTCTGTTTTTTAATCATTCATTCCCACCCATATTCATTCATGTCAGGCCTCCCCATTCAGATCCTGCCCCATTGTCTGGTGCCAGGGATCAGGTTCAAGCCGTGTCCGCGGGATTCATTTTGGTTGTCTTGGGAATGGATCTGTGCAAATGTTGTCTAGGGAAGCTGAAGTAAATAGGTAACTACTTCAACACTGAAATGTCTTCATGTTAAAATCTACTGCTGAATCAAGACAGAACCCAAATCATTCAATCAAGTAATTTCCTTAAAGGCAATGCCAAAGGAACTTCCATATACTGCATAATCTATCACAAGCATTTAGAGTAATTATGTCATTCAAACAGTTGCCTGGTGTTTTAACAGTGATAATATGCATTCGTTGCTTAAGGAATACAGTGTTCTTACAATGCGATTGGTTTGGGAGCATAATGAAGTGCTTAATTAATGTTTCATCTTCAAGCATGCATAAAATAGTAAGATCAAACATATCTCACACAAGGCTACATTTGGAGTGAGCCCAGAGAGACAGGCCAGGGATTCAGATCCAAAGTAGGCCTATTTAACGTCAAATAAAAAAATGTTTTAACAAACACATTTGGAAGTTAATTAGTAGTTTACATCTCCTGAAGGTAATGTTGTAAGAACTGCATTAGTCCCAAATATCAAGAATATAGTTCAGAATATAGTTGCATAACAACAGAAGCATATGTCAGTGACATCACTAGGTTTTCATTTGACCTCAAGATTACTCCACAGTTTAGTGTTTTCTGGGCAGCAAACTTTAACAGCACATTTCATCCTTTTCAATTTCAATGCCCTAAGATATAGTATAGTCTATTAAAGCAGCACCAAGGAGTTTTGAAAATCGCACCCTCTACAGATTGGAACGGAAGCTTGCCATAAGGCAAGTCAATTGTAGTTTTACTTGAACTATAGATCGCTACCCAATTGGGCAAACTTGTTTAGAGCCATAAACGCCGCTTGAGGGCCGCAGAGCAAATGCAGCAAGTATTGTTCATCTTGTTACGAGATGATGGACCACCGAAACAATTGAAAACATTATTTTAAGGTTTTAAAAAGTATTTAATGCTGCTTCAAGTCATGATTTTCATCATAATAACCTAATGCAAGTACTGTAGAATTTAAAGAACATGTAGTCACTAAGAGAGCATTGCATGGAACAACATGAGGAAGCATGTGAATGCATTGAAGTGAAGAAAGTGCTAGCACCAGACCTCTGAGTTATAGCTAACCTATCCTAAGCCTTTTGTTTACCAGTTAGACTTCGTGCCAGTCACAGAATAAATAAATGGGTTTGGGGGTTGGGTGGAAGACGAGATCTTTTCTTTGATGAACAAGGTCCCTTTCTCCCCACCAAAGTGCCTCATCAGCCAAGCAGACACACAAACACACACCTCAGAGCAAAACAGCTTTGGTTGTGTGCCATAAGAACAACCCTGAACTTAGACTTTGACCAGTTGTTGGTGAGTTTCTGCTTTGACTTTGCCAACAGACAGAGAATGTGACATTTATCTATCATTTCCTATTCTCGTTTACAATGCTGGTTTATACCACCAGCTGGGTTCAGAATATTGAGCACACTCATTAATATTTCAGAGGTACCTGTAAAACACACCCCAGTAATCAGTCATCTTTGTGATCTTAATTTCTTTTGCTGGCAACAATCTCCCCATCCTTTTCTCATTAAGTTACCTCTTCTGATTGATTAACATGTGATATTTTTTCTCCAGAATTTTATTTTTAAAATATAAAAAACTTCCTGGCTGTTGTTCTCCATTATTAACCTTATGTATCCTAATTAGGTTTCGGAAACATGATGCACAGCACGCTTTAGTAGTTTATGTGACAATACTTGGTTGAATATGAAGGGACAATCTAAAGGTCCTCCTGATACGTGTCCTTACATCATTGTATACCACACATATCTGGCCTGGCAGACAACCTCTATATGTTAGTTACAAGCACAACTTGTTTTGCCGTGTTTGTTGTGATGAAATAACTGACATGAAAGTGATATCATTTGATTCATTATGGATTGATGAGGCTTAGTTTGACAGCCAAGAGGATGCATGGAGTCATGTGCAGTGTATGTTGCCCAAACAGTGAGCTGCTATAGGCCTGTGGTGTGTTGGGTTTTTTGAAGGGTTTATTTGGTTGTTGATTGTGTTTGTCCATTTAATAATGCATGACTTTAATTAAATGGCTTATTTGATCTCAGGGACAGGGGAACTGTCTGTCTCTGTGTGTGTGTGTGTGTCTGAAATGAAGCATGTGTGCAGAAAAAAACTATGAATAATGAACCTTGGCTTGGAGCCCATTGCTTTCCTCCTGTATTGGTGAGCTGAAACGAGTCTCTTTTCTGTGTCCTGGACAAACAGCATGCACAGTGCTGGTTGCATGCGTAAGCTGATGAGGTGGAGATAGGACTGCAGGCTACCTAATTCCTTGGACATGTCTTGATATTCTTACCTGATGATATGGGGTTATAGTAGATAAGAATAAAAGCTGCTAGACACATGCTCTATGCCATATTTCTGTCTGAAGTATGGTTGAGGACATGAGAAATGACATCATTTGACTATTCAAACAGCACCCCCAAGTGGCAAGTAAACATATTGCTGATTCATCCAGGCCTTCAGGTTGTGCGTTCACATTTCCACTTTATCTTGACCTTCATAGAAAATGTAATAGGTCAAGAAAATATACCAAGATTCATTCATACGTCTTAGGCAACCGCAAATTCATTTATTGGTTGTTGTCTCTGCAAATGATTGCAGAGTATCTTTATCACCTTCCTGTTGATGATGTATTATGTAGCCTATGCCAATGGAGATTTGAAATGGAGGCATTTCCGTAAAAAGGTACATAAAGGCATCATGTGATTTTTTTAA
The DNA here is from genome assembly GCA_017657215.1 of Limnothrissa miodon. Lineage (NCBI taxonomy): Eukaryota > Metazoa > Chordata > Actinopteri > Clupeiformes > Clupeidae > Limnothrissa > Limnothrissa miodon. Next base: position 4,653 of record JAGFZM010001652.1, on the reverse strand, counting down.
ACATGTTTGATTGATGACATTCAGGACAAGTTTTTTTTTTACTTGTTCTGAACAGGGGCGTAGGTTTGGTTTGGAAAGTGGTGGGGACATAAATTTGGCATGCTGTCACAGGGATCCTACTTTTTTTTTTTTTTTTTTTTTACAATATAGTCAGATACAATGCTAGAAATGTTGGACCAGATAAAATTATATTTGCATACCTCCCCCGATGACCCCCAATAGACGGTCAGGTAGTGTATGCTACAATGGTTATAATGTGTTACAAAACTGGATTTGAAGTCTTGATTCGTAGTTGAACAAAATCCAGTGTTTCACTTTTTATAGTATACAGCACACAGATTAAATCCTTACCAGTTTACGTTGTCCTTCCTCCACCTCTCCAACACTTACAGTTGCTCCCTCTCTCTGTTTGGCCTCATCTATCAATCTTTCTTTTCTTGCTTGGTTTCTGTACAGTAAAACAAACCCAAATGATCGAGAACTCCTATACAATGCTATGAACATTTTGAAAATAAAGTAGGATACCTAGCTAACAAGCTTACATGAATTCAAGCATTTCCTCATAGCCAGTCTTTGATTTTTTAAATGGTAGCAAAGTCTAAAATATCATATTTATAATTTCTTTTTTGGAACGTAAAGTATCTGGGCAGTCCCAAAATATGTGCGTATGGTCCCCTGCCCTGCCACATCCTCTCCAACACTGAACTGAGGCATTACTCCATTTGATGTAATCTGTGGGGTCCTAAAGTCCCTCAAAAATACAAAAAAATCTGAAGAAATTGTGTTCTGGTAATTCAAATTACTTTGAAGTTCTTCAAATGATTTAATGGCACATCCCTCAAACAATTGGTCCCGCACCACTAAACCTGTCTCCCATCTTTTAAAGCTCCCATCAAGACCAGCAGGCGGAAAGTCTACCTTGTTGGCCATCCTTACAGCTCTGGATATTGTCATGGGAAGATGTAGTTTTTTCCTCTCAACTGACCATATTCTGAGGGTATTTTCTATCCAGATATTGTTAATCCTCCCCTTTCCCCTCTGATCTGGACTCGAAAATGGAATTAAATCCAATGGGATGCTGGGGCAACCCATATTGTATCAATGTCTCTGGATATCCAAGCAGTCATTGTCCTAATTTGGGCTGCCCAATAGTACTTTCTCAAGTCAGGCAAATCAAGGCCTCCATTAGCTTTTGAGCATAACAGTCTCTTAAATTTGAGTCTGGTTGGTTTGCTTTGCCATATAAACTTTGATAACTATTTATCTATTGTTTTGAAAGTGGTTGGAACATATATTGGTAGTAATTGAAAAAGAAAAAAAGAAAAAGTAATCTTGGCAAAATGTTCTCATGGTCCTCATGATAGAAAGTGGTATAATTTCCCATCTTGCGAAGTCTGCCTTTATTTAACCCATTAGTTTCCCATAGTTAAGTTTGAATAGCTTAGTTAAATCAGTCGTTATTATAATGCCCAGGTATCTAAAATTATGTGACCAACGACAGTGAAGTCTGCCTGATAGCCGTGTGGGCGTGCTTCCAATTAGCATCATTGCCTCTGACTTTGATTGGTTAATCTAGTATCCTGAGAGTTGTCCATATATTTCTAATGTGTCCATTACTGAAGGAATGGAAATAATTGGATCACTTATATAGGCCAACAAGTCGTCCGCATAGAGTGATATTTTGTGTTCTTTGTTACTCATATCTATAATGCCTTTATTGTCTGTATGTTGTCTTATGGAATCTGCCAATGGTTCAATATTTAAAGCAAAGAGCAAAGGACTGAGGCAATCTCCTTGTCTCACCACTCTTTGTATATCAAAAAACTCTGAACAGCAACCATTAACTCTGATGCATGCTTTTGGACTTTTATAAATGACTCTGATCCAATCAATAAGCTTTGAGCAGACAAGGTCTTTTTAAAGAATTCCAATTTACAGTATCAAAAGCTTTTTGTGCATCAAAACTAATTAGCATCAAAGTCTATCTTTGTTTTTTTGGCGCAAGTAAGTATGCTGAGGGTTCTTCTGATGTTATTCACTCCCTGTCTACCAGGTATGAACCCTGTCTGGTCTGATTGATCAGATTTGTGATATGTTTTTGAATTCTATGTGCTAATACTGCTCAGTCATTTCTGATCGTTGTAGATTGAGCTAATAGGCCTATATCCCTCACAGTGTTGGGTTCTTTTCTTCTTTATGAATAACTGATAGTATTGCTTGTAATAACATCTGTGATATTTACACTTTTAAAAACCGAATTCAATTCATTCCTATAGACAGAAAAAGCAGACCCAGAAGTTTGTTTGTCTAAGGAATGGTCACTTTTCAGTTAACTTCTATTTTTGTGAAGAACAGTATATAAGATTTGTATTAGTCATATGTAGTGATGGCAAGATGAGGCTTATAGAGTATATATATATATATATATATATATATATATATATTTTTTTTTTTTTTTAATTGTAATTGGGAGTGAAATCACTGTGATGAATGTACACGTGATAAAGTGCTTTTGTAACTATGATAAATGGGGAGCAGTGTTTTTTGTAGCTGGAAAGTTTAAGTGACAAAATCATGTCAACCAATGCCTGATCCAGCTCTTGTTTCCTGGAAGCTAAAGCCAAAGGAAACAAACAAACTTACTTTAATAGTAGTAAGTAAATAATTAATAGCAGTAAGTAAATAATACATATACTGTATACACACCTTCCATCCGAATCAGTTCTGCCATTATGCACACTACGTATGAATGAGGTGTTGTTGCTATATCACTTTTGCACAAATTTGACATTTCACCTATGGATATATTGTACAGTATAAGTAAATTTAGCATATGACGGCATTAAGCTACTGATATCTTTACATGTTTAGTAACACCAGAGAAGTTTGATGAAGCGAGACGAATCATAAGGAGATTATTCCTATGTAGTGTTCGAGAGGCTGCCACGCCTTTTTAGGAGACCGGTAGTAAAAGGGACCCCCGTTAAACTTAATGGGGAATTACTAGGAATTCACTCCATTTCCACCAATACACTAATTTCCCTTATTTGAGAAAAGTCTTTGGGATTTGTTACACCCCTTGTCACCACGGGCAGGTAAATGTGATCCATACTAGCTTAAAAATATATTTTCTAGGCTAACGGAATGGAGTCCATAGCCATTGTAATAGCCTACTTATTACTAAGTCTCAATAAAATCGACCCTGTTAAACATTACTCCTGTCAGCTAAAATGAACATTTACATTTACATGTTTGTTTACAACATTCAAGTTTAACCAAGTGTTAGCAAGCTAGCCCGCATCGCTAGCCATATTTCATAGACACACAAAATTATGTTTATATTGCCTAACTTCTAACTTCTAACGTCTATGACATCTGTAATTAGGAGACCAGAAAGGTATTCATTTGATTACACTGACAAAGCCTAGAACGCTTCATCTTGTGTTCTAAAAGATCTTTGGGAACACGTCTAGCCTTTTACACTATTGCCAGTGTTGGGAAAGTTACTTTGGAAATGTAATGTGTTACAGTTACAAGTTACTCTATCTAAAATGTAATAGTAGTGTAACTATTTCAATTACTTTAACAAAGTAATGTAACTAATTACATTTGATTACTTTTTAATTACTTTCCCACATTTTGAATGAATTTTGTCAGCTTTTAATCATTTCCAGTTTTTAAAACCATGGATTACCCTTTAAGTATTAATCAACACTGTCTGCTGTAAAGATCCATACAAACTCCTTAGACTTCAGTGCATTAACTAGAGGTTATCTATTTTGTGTGATTGCTAGCTCATTTTTACTTTTTAGACCAGGGATGGGCAACCGGCGGTCCTGGACAGCATGCGGCTCTTTGCTTGGTCTCTTGCGGCTCTTGCATTAATATTGAAATTTTTGTTTGCGTGTGTGTGTTCGCTTCCCAAATGTGCATGTGTGTGAGATGAAAATACAGTCAAGTGTTCTGGCAGGGGGCAAGATCATTTAAGTAAACCATTCGTTAATTTCGCTCTCAAAATGGCAGGGAATAAATGCACAGCAAAGTGAAAATATGAAGATAAACAGGACGTTTGAAACGGGGGAGTTTATAGTTTTTTGTTGAACGTAATGGCAAATCATTCTGCCTTACATGGTGCGTGGGTGGGTGTGGGTGACAGAAAGGGGTGATATTAATGTGTGCCCATGTATGATGTGGCCCTTGCGGTAACACAGTAAAAATGTGACTCTTGGTCTCTGACTGGTTGACCATCCCTGGGCTTGGCCAACACTGAGTTTCTATCGGACATTGCAGTCATCAGTGCAGACTGCTTAGTAAAGTGGGTGGAGTTTCCAATTCAAACATGACGACAAATGTTTCACTGCAGAAGATATGTAATTTGAAATGTAATCCTGAATATTTACTTAATGTAACTGTAATTTAATTACACAGTTTTTCAGTGTAACTGTAACTGATTACTGTTACTTTTATTTTGTAATTAAATTACGTAATTTTGTTACATGTAACTAGTTACTCCCCAACACTGACTATTGCATAGGCTAACCCAGAAAAATCTGATCAAAGAACTCCAAAACAGGCGAAAACTTCCTCTTCTTGTTCATCTCCATGCACAAGTTGCAATCCACCGCAAAAAAAAAACACTTCTGAAAAACTGTC
>JAGFZM010001651.1:1102902-1115860 GCA_017657215.1 Limnothrissa miodon | reverse complement strand
GCCAAGCGCGCCGCCTTTGGTGAAGGACAATGGCCTGCGCCAATGCGCGAGGGCTAGCCACATGCGTCTGGATACAATGATCCGACGGGCGGGGTTCGACCTGGAGGACACACCTAGTTCCGCTAAGGCGAGCTGCAGCGGGCGTAAGTGGAGAAGGCCGAGTGGGACAGCGCCACCCGCGGCGCACAGGAGGCCCGTCAGTCTGACACACAGCCTGGCAGACACGCAGGCACCTATTCTGAAGTGGCGTAGACACGTCCTGACGTCCTGTAATCTCTTTGGAATGAGCGTCGCTATCATTGTGCGTGAGTTCAACCTCACGCCCAGGAACTCGACCTCCTGAGAGAGGGAGAGCATGCACTTGCTTAGGTTTACTAGGAAAGCCTAGATCGTGCAGGTGACGCAGCACAGTGTGAACCTGCGATGTTAGGAGCTGTCTGGAACCCGCCAGCAGCATCCAGTCGTCCAAGTAATTGAGGAGTCTGATACCCTGCGCTCGTAGAGGGGCGATCGCCGCCTCCACGCACTTGGTGAAGCACCGAGGTGCTAGAGACAGACGGAAAGGGAGGGCTGTGTACTCGTAAGCTCTGCCCTCGAAGGCAAAGCGCAGGAAACGCCTGTGCCTGGGGACAATGCCTATGTGGAAATAGGCGTCCTGAAGGTCTATGGTGACTATGTAATCCCCCTGGCGGACTGATTCCACCACCATACGCCCCGTGAGTATGCGAAAGGTGAGGGGCTTGAGCGAAGCATTGAGTGCTCTGAGATCTAGAATAGGGCAGATACCCGTCGCAGTGCGGAGGCTGAGGGCAGGCTAACTGTGTGTGAGACCCCGAGGCGCTCACGCGTGGCTGGCGAGCCGCGCACATCACCCGCGGCGCCCCAGAGGGCGGCCGACCTGGAGTGCGCGTCAGCGACACATTCATCAACTGAGGAGAGACCCTGCTCTCCTGTACGTGCGTTAGCAGAAGCGTCCGACTGGGCAGACTGTTCTGCTCGCACTTTGGTGACGAAACGACTAACCGAGGCGGCGAGAGAGGCTGAAGAGCGCCCTCTGTTCGCGACCGTCTCTGACGCATCACAGGTCCACTGCACGGAGGCGAATGGCTGAGGCAACGTGTGAGTCTGCGAGAAAAGAGACGTACAGCGGCGTGAGAGGCTGAAGAGCGCCCTCTGATCGCGACGGTCTCCGACGCGGCGCTCCTCCATTGCCCAGGGGCGAATGGGCTGGGCGACGCGTGAATCAGCAAAAAAACGAGACGTACAGCGGCGAGAGAGGCTGAAGAGCGTCCTCTGATCGTGACCGTCTCCAACGTGGCGCTCGTCCATTGCCCGAGGGCGAATGGGCTGGGCGACACGTCAGACCGCAAGAAGCGTGTGTGCGGAGTGCTGATGAATAAGGAGAACTCAGCGCCCCAAGAGGGCGCCAGATCAGAGAGGCACGCCGAAGCGGGGGAAAGCGTTCTGAGCTGACGGCTGCAGAACGAGACCCGTGCCTTTTAAGCACTCGAGGCAGAGCGGACAACGGGCAGGTGCCGCGCAACATTGCCTGCCGCACACCCGCAATCGCTTCAGGATCGCTGCTGACGTCTGCATTGCTCCAGACTCGACGGGCGCATGGCTGAAAGCGCACGTCCACACGAGTGTGAGCGTTGCCAAGGCTGTTGTTGACCCGATGCTGGCGCCGGCCTGGGTGTGTCAGCCCTTTTCCTGGACTGCTACGCGCGAAGCGGGGGAAAGCGTTCTGAGGTGAGCGCTGCAGAACGAAAACCCGTGCCCCTTTAAGCGCTCATAGGCAGAGCGGACAACGGGCAGGAGCCGCGTGACATAGCCTGCCGTACACCAGCGCTCGCTTCAGGATCGCTGCTGACATCTGCTTCCCTCCTGGCTCGATGGGCGTGTGGCTGAGAGCGCACGTCCACACGAGCGTGAGCGTTGCCAAGGCTGCGCGCGTCTGACAGCAGTCTTAAACATGAATGAAGTGTCAAAATGTTTAAGATACGTGTCATGTCATGTTTGTGACAGGCTCATGTCACCCTTATGTAGACCCCTTCAAATAAAGTGTTACCATAGTTTGTGTAGCCACAAACTATATAGGGCCTCGGTTGGTCTTTTATTGGACCAATCACAATGCTTGATTTTAGAGTCATTGAGCAGGTTTAGCACGATGACAGGGTTGCAATAGTGCAAATAACTAAGGCTTTGCCCAAAAAACAGCAGTTGTTTGAATCATTTATTTTTTTGCATCGACTTTGGAAGAGTTATGCTGCATTCATGTGCTGTGGAAAAGATTATATTTTCCAGTTTTAAAGTGGTATTTACCAGTGTGTTGTGTTCACATGCTTTTGTTGTTGTTGTACTGTGGAGAAATGAAAGATGGACTTACATATTCAGATGTTATTGGGTAAAACCATTTTAGGTTGCCTAAAATCCATTAGCCTACAACATGGAAAATGCATCTGCTCTGGGTAGGTAGGGTTAAATCCGGTGAACAGTATTTTTAAAACTGCCAAAGTGTTAACGCATTACATTAAAATGGTCAATGACACAGTATTACATAGACAGCAAAAACTATCCACTAACAGTACCAAAAAATGTTTAACACTGCACAGTGCTCATTCCAAACAGTTTCCCTGCTCGCTGCCATGTTGAAAAGTTCAAAAGTTATCTCATCTCGTCAACTCGTGTATCAAAAAATTCTAGTTGCCCAGTAGAAAATACCACATGAGGGGGTGTTCATGTGCACTTTTTATGTCGGCTTTTGGTATTTACCATAATTACCATAGCACATGAACGCAGCATTTGACCTAGGCTTCTCTTTCAATGTGAAGCAGTAAAAGGCACTAAAGTCTTTAGTATCATTTGAGGCTATGGGCTGTTTTTCCTCTAAAAGATCAAAGCGCTATTTTGTGCTAAGGCAGTTTTGACTGTTGACATATAGTTAACACAGTAGCTTCAACATGTAGCCAATGTAACTAGAATATTTTGAGCCACTTTACAATTTTGAGTTTAAACAGTCCATAGAATCTTGCCAGGCAAGATCATGTTGGATACCAGGATAGAATGTATTTGTGTATGAATGTGTGTGTGTGTGTGTTGGTGGGTACATGGAGTGTGAGTGGGTGGGTAGATACACGTATTGTTTGTGTGGGAATTTATGTAGTGTGTGTGTGTGTGTACTTTGTATTTTTAAGTATTTCTGTTTACTTTAGCAGGACAGAGAGAGAAACAGAAAGAGAGAAGCGTTCTAGATGCTTTTAGATGTGTTTATAAGGAAGATGGGATCCAACCCAATGGCAGTCATTCCAGCTGTAATTATAACTGCGTCAGGATGTGAGTGTAAGTGGGAAAGTGTGCACACGAGTACATGTTTGTGAGTATTAATAAACAGGCCTCTGTGTGTGTGTGTGTGTGTGTGTGTGTGTATGTGTGTGTGAGCGGGTGTGTGCATGCCTGTCTACTGTGTAATGATTCAGTGGCCTAAAAGGGGAGGACAGCTCATTCCAAGCTGGCAGCTGAGTGGCAGTAACTAACCTGCTAGCTCAGCATCAATCTGGGAAAAAGTTTGTCTGTGTGTGTGTGTGTGTGTGTGTGAGAGAGAGAGAGAGAGAGAGAGAGAGAGAGAGAGAGAGAGAGAGAGAATGAAAGAAGGGCTAAAGACAGAAAGAGTGTGGGGTACAGGTGTGTACAGAAATGTGTAAAAAAAGAAAAACGTTTGTTAAAAAGCTGTGTAAAACACCCGTCATAGACAAATTACCTTAATCACCATGGCATCAGCAGACATGTGGACTGGCACCTGGCAGAATTCAAAAGAATAGAGTAATGGAGCTGACAGAGTGTAGAGGTCAACTTCATGCCCATACACACACACACATGCACACACACCCATACCCACACAGAGGTTGTCACTGTGGCCCCAATCATACACCTGCAGTCTGGGGTGGAGTCCAGGCCTGATGGGGCTCCAGGTCAGGCAGCTCATGGGGATTACCCATTCCATCACTACAGGCTCCGCTCCACTGCTGTGGAAACTCATAAGAATCCCTCCCCCCCCTACACACACACACACACTCTCTCAAACACTGTCTATGGGCACAAGGCCTTCTGTGTAGTCCTATTCATAAGAAATACCAGTGCACAAATGCAAACATCACCCACAACCACTCTAGGTTTATACATGTCAACAGATGCATGAGACCTTCATTTATTGCCATTATGACTCAAGCTATCAGAAACATATGGACACAAGGTATTTTGTACCACATTTTAACACGCGACAGCAGAGTTAGGATCATAATATACTGCATAGTGATGTTCGGATGTTCAAAAAAAAACTGCATCAACACCCTTGCATTTTCCAAATGTATAATTACTAACTTCTATAGCTACTTTGATGGAATGAACAATGATGTTACCATGCTATTGTTTGTTTTGCATCCCCCGACGCAAAGTCGGTAGTCGATTAATACTAGTTTGCCCAAAGTTCATTCTAAATGCATTTCAGTGCCTCATTAACTGGGGAGAACCTAAATCCCCCCTGACCAACATGATTGATGGTTGTTTTTTCCCGAGCTCAATGGAATGCAGCATTAGACTTTCGAGTATGATCAGGTGTCTCTTTTGGTCTCTTTTTATCCCACAGATGTTCCAAATAAAAAAAATGATATAATTAAATAATTTTAGAAACACGTTTAATTTACAAATTCTACTGTTTGAATTCAAACCCAGAACTAACACAGGCCTCACAGGCATAAATTGGGCAATCCTCTGGAGCACCCTCTTCTCTCAAACCATCACAAGATGTAGGCCTGCAGATACAAAAGCTGAAAACACTTGAACTGATGCTTTTAGAACTCTTTATCGACCAAGTGTATTTACACACACAAGAAATGTACTCTCTGGGGAGGCGCCGTGGCTCCAGCGACCCGGGTTTGAATCCGACCTGTGGTCCTTCACCGATCCTGCCCCATCTCTCTCTCCCATTCATTTCCTGTCTGTCTCTCCACTATCATTATCCAAATTACAGGCAAAAGCCCCAAAAAATATCATGAAAAAAAAAAAAGAAATGTACTCTCTGCACTTGACCCGATCGTGAATTAGTGATCACACACAGCGAGGTGAAGTACTAACCCAGGGCAGTGGGCTGCCTTCTACAGCGGCACCCGGGGAGCAGCGCGGGGTTAGGTGCCTTGCTCACGGGCACTTCATCCATGGACCACTGGTGGGGGATCGAACCGGCAACCCTTTAGGTACAAGCCTGAAGCCCCTAACCAGTATGTCACAACTGCCCAAAAGCCTAGCAAAGTGAGCAGCAGTCTGATCTTAACATTTTAGCAATTCAAAGTATCAGTATACAGTTATATATAAATACTTCTATTGTATCCTGCATACTTTGAATTCACAGCTCTGTATTGGCCTCAGCCAGTTGACCCATTACAGCACCACTATCATCTTACTAGACAAAAACAAATTTAATTAAATATACAGCTAATTACCTATAACAAACATATACATCAAAGCAAATAGTTAATAGCTGAAACAAACAAAAAGCTGATATCTGTTGAATTGCTATGATTAAGATTCTGAAGGTTTGTGGTGGCTGCACACTGTAGGTGTTGATGACAGGTGACAGTTATTACAATATACTCCAAAGAGAACAACGGCAGCACCACTACAGAGTAGAACTGTCTATTGATCATGTGACATGCTGCTGACATACTGTAAGGACAGTGTTTCCCATTGACCTTGAGTGGATGTAAACCATGTTTTTGCGTTCATAGCCATATCAGCTAGTGCACACACACACACACACACACACACACACACACTCACAAACACAGGCATACCGTGCATACATCCATGTCGACATGCCGTAACATTAAAACCACCACATAGACCATGCTGGGGTCAGACGCCGATCCTGCCTCCTCGCCTGCAAAACTTCTGTCGCTAGCTGACTGGTTCTGATTAGCTTCCCCTTCAGAAAAACGGATCCAGACTCGAGCACGGAGCGCAGGAGGGACCGGTGGGATTACGCTCCCCTTTCGAAAGAAAAGAAATCCATAAAAACCCTCCTGCACGACTTACAGTCGGACTGCATTCCACCCAGTAAGCACACGGGGACATAAACCTGTCAATCGCCGAAATCTCAAGTATGTCGGGGGGTTGGTGTGGGTGATGGGGGTGGGTAGGTCTGTTCATCCATCCAGGGAACTGATTGGAGCAAATATAGTGGGGGGCAGGTGGTGGAAGGGAGGGGGGCAGTTGAAGAAGGGGGTTAGTGTTAGTTTAAGGCTCTCGTTTCGGTCGAGGGTCCCCTGGGAGGAGAAGGATGGGGGAAGTGGGGTGGGGGTGGGGGCTGGTGGGATTAGCAGCTTGCTATAGTGCAGATGTATGGAGGACCCTTACCCCTGGAAAACTGCTGCACATCCCATTCATCTTCGGCACATTATTACCCTGAGAACCAGACACACCAGAAGAGACCAGCGTAGCGGCCATGTTGTGTGGAGGGCGCTGCAGCCTTGAATTGTTGTGTACTCACCACTTAGAGGTCTGGACAGGTGGGGCACTGGAAAGGAGAACAACCTTTCTCTCCACCCCGTCTTCTTCCTCCTCCTCCTCCTCCTCCTTAATCCTTGGTGTTCCGGTAGCTGTGCTCTTGGTTTCACAAAAAGGCCGTAAAATCTCAGTATTTGCTGTGCTGGGTTGAATCTTGATCTGCTGGTAAAATTAATGTCTTTGTGTGTGTGTGTGTGTGTGTGTGTGTGTGTGTGTGAGGGAGGAGAGGGCAACCTGAAACAGAACATTGTGTTCTAGTGTGCTGGCATGCTGCAGATAGAGCAGGTTTAGTTCCTTCAGGTCAAGGGGCCACCAGGTAACTTGATTAGGTGTGTGTGTGTGTGTGTGTGTGTGTGTGTGAGGGTGAGGGTGAGGGTGGGGTTTGAAGCATGTGTGCAAATCCACACTAGAGGATGGAAGAAAAGGGCAGAAGAGAGTAAGTGGACAGATTAAACAGCACAATATCCACAGTCACAAGACAAATGATTTAATTAACTGTCCACAGACCAGTTTTACTTCATACATCTAATTTTAGTCCTGCCTTGAACACAAGCAACTGATTATGTCAGGAACTCCTCAGAGAAAAAAACAATGAATGAATGAATGAAAGATTTGTTCTTGCTATATCCATTTTCCTTTCCTTAAAAGGGTTCAATGTTTTTAATGGCATTTTACAAGTTAATATGCTGTTTTACTGTTATGTTTCGCAACACAATCACCACTAACAGTCATGCTAATAAAGCACATTAAATTGAATTGTGAGGGGGGCAAATGTATTTGCAAATCTACTTATACCCCTTCCACCCATTACCCGGAGTTGTCATGTAGAGGGAACAATTAGCAGAAGCAACTGCAATATATTTTGATGCGTTGTCGCACCGGGTGGATACACAGAGGGCACATCAGAGGGGTGCGCTGGCGGCGCCGGCGGTGGGCATGAAGGGAGGGCATGCATTCATTACGCTAATCAGCACCGTGACTCACTGGTATTAGTGCTGATTTGTTTGTCTGCCTGGGCAAGTTTGACAGAAGCGGGCGCACAGTGCGGCAGAGGGCAGGTTGTGTGTATGTGTGTGTGTGTGTGTGTGTGTGTGTGTTACCGTGTGCCGCCTTTTCTCAATGCCCACCATGAGCCTGGCAGGCGTTGTCAAAAGACAGGTGCTGACTCCGGCATGCCACACGCAATAAACCAAAGAAACTACTTTAACTACACAACACTGTTCAAAGTTCCTGTCTGTGGCACAGATCAGCGCGATTAAACCGCATCTGATCTGATGATAAACAACAATCTCGCCGAGGAGCTTGGCACAATCCCCTCGTCTGAACCGCAACGGCGGAGCGATGCCATGTCAATGGGAACGAAGGGGAGAGAACAAAGCACTCTTTGTTCTGCTAAACTATTTACTAGTGTTATGTTGCTCTTGTGTGCTGTGACTGCCCCAGCTGTGTGGTTGCCATGTGAAGGGCATCGCATCATGACTGTGACTCCCAATGAGCACAGCAGTGTAAATAGGTGATCTCATGACTCGACCCTTGTGCCACCTACCTCCTGCTGTATGACATAGCTCAGAAGCACACACACAGACACACACATAAACACACACATACACTGTTCATATCAACTTAACTCATCTGTTATCAAAGCAGTGTGCACACACAAGCTCATGCTCTCTGACACATAAACACACACTCACACATACCCCCATTTACAACCAACCATCATTTGTCAACCAAAAGTGTCCTTATTGGTGACCACACACACACACACACACACACGACAAGATACTGTATGCCCCTAGTAGCACTAGAATGGATTGTCTTCAGTCTTTTCATCTCTCTGCACTGTGTGCAAAAATATCTCTAGAGGTGAGGCCTATTTTTTGCACACCGAAAATAATTTCACAGATTTACACATGTGCAAAAGATAACCATGTAGACCAGTTTATTTCACACATGCAAAAAAATATTTCTACGTATATTTCTATGTAGGACACAGTGAACAGGGTCAGTTTCCTACACTTTGAAGGCCTGGTAGATTCAAAGCCTTTGGTGAAACAGCACTGCTCAAGAGCTCAGCATGCGCAAACCTCCTTTGAGCTATTTTGGGGAACAGCTTTCAGACACATTCCTTTTAATATTATATACGAGTATATCAACTGGCGCATGAAACGCATATGGAGGAGGCAGAGGAGGAATGGCGTACCGGGCCTTATCGGGAGGGTTTCATTAACGGTGACTTATCTAAGCTAGACTAATGGGTTTTTTGTCCAAGTTCATTTCGCTGTTAATAAAAGTTCAACATGTCCTGTTTTTTTCTTTCTGAGAAATAGTTGTCATCAAGCCAAGAGTGGCTGACTAATGGGGATGTGGATGGGACTAATAGCCCTGGCGTGTGTACATTAGGTTTGTATCCCTAACCCTCTCCAGAGAGACGAGCCTTTAACTGTGAGCTTGGAGTCGACGGAAAAAAGGGGCAACACATGCAGGGTGGGAGGGCAGAGAGAAGCAGATATGGGCAAATAATAAATAACCAAGATTGAACAACGCTTCAGTGAAGGAGAACACCAGACACCATCAGGTATTCAGAGAGCAGAACAAGGAGAGGATAGGAGGCTCTTTCCCAAGGCACACAGAGACATTCTGGGAGGCAGAGAGTGTTCATCTGAAAGGACATCCATGGATTACTTCCTGAGGACACTAGGAAATAAGCGTTTGCAAAGACACAGGTTTTAGGTGCAGTTCAGACTATGCTTTTGTGAGGGCACTGAAGCTAATACAAAAGCTTTGATGCGTGTGTCAGTGTTGTTGAATACTGTAACTAAATGACCAGGAGAAAAACATCTGTATGGAGGAGAAGCATAGATTGTTCTGGAGAAACAGAATGTTCTTTACGTAAGAAACGGATGACAAGGGGAAAAAAGGGGATTGACCGAGTGAAGGAGGCAGAGAAAAAAAGAGGAAGAGAGACAGGGAAAGGAAAAATGGGCGACTTGGAAAGGACACAGTGGTTGTTCTCTGTTTACTGAGATCAGCTTGGCAAAGGCTCAATAATAATTCACACAGTCAACAAAGCACAGACATGTAATGTAAATAACAGCCTGCTGAGGAAAGACTGTTAAATGCTTGTGTAATTTAAAAAAAAAAAAACTTTTTTATTTATTTATTTTATTTTTTCTTTAAAGGAAGTTAAAATAAGAAAACCAAACAAAGCTGTGAGAAGAGACAAAGACGAAAGGGAATAATAAATAAAATATGCAAGCATACAAATTGTTCCATGACAGGAAAAGGGAAAGCGAGTCCAAAACTTTTCCTATTATTTATGTCTTTTGGCTTAACCGTGATATCAATAAAGTTGAAAAACATCACTCAGGTCCTCACGAGAGGCGCTCCTAGGAGATGGATACAAGGTAGCGTTGGTGCACAACAGCCTCTGCTTGTGGAAGAACATACATATTCTGAAAGTATATGTGGGTCAAACATGGATGAAAGGACTTGTTTGAACACCCAAAAAGAGATGTTTGATGTATTAACAAACACGGATCCCGCTCTCTCTTCAAACAAATTCTGACGCACAAACAAAACACTCCCAGAATTTATATCTGTCCTTTTCCCTCTCTCTTTTATTTTCGTGGTCTGAATCGTGATCGTGTTTCATTTTTTTATTTGTTTTTTTGGAAATTATGCCTCCTCTGTTCAATTGCAGAAGACTTTTAACTTGCGACAAGACCACTTCATTTTGTTCTATGTGTATACAAACAGTAGGTGAGGCTTCCACAAGTTGCTCCCCTGTCGGAGCCAGCACCCCCTTCTTTCAAAGGGGGGGCGGGGGTTATATAAGTTTACATTTGGGGATTGTACCGTGCCGTCACACGCTAGATACATGGCAAGGGAGGATCCATCACTGTAATCCACAGCCCTCTTTAAGAGCATCTGTATGGCCAGCAAGATCAAGGCTCAGATATCCCTCCAGCTGACAAGGCAGCGGTCAAATTAAAGCCAGCCAATGTTCTGTCTTTGGTCTTTCGCACTCATTTACTTTCTTTCCGTCTTTCTCTCTTTCTTTCTTTCAGCTTCATGCTCATAAAGCACCATCACCATCAACCCCATTTCAAATGAAGACCACTTGTCTTCTCACTGGACAGAAAAGACTCTCACGTTCCATCCGACACCATCTACCTTTTGTAAGTCACGCTGATATCATTTTGTTTCCCCTTCACGCTACACATTCTCTCTCTCTTTCTTGCTCTCTCTTTCTCTCCCACTTTCTCGCTCTCTCCCTCTTTCCATTCACTCTGCTGTGTCCCCTTTCTTCTTTTCCCTGATTTATACATTCCTTGCTTCCATCTTTTTTACACTCTCACAGGTCTTCCCTCCAGCTTTCTTTTTTTTGCGCCAAGAAAGAACCTGCGGGATCAGATGGATGAGCGCTCATTAGCAGGTATTTTAACAGTCCTGCCATAATCAAGGTTTAACATGAAATTTCAATTACTGGCGCCCCCGGAGGTCTTCACATCGCTCAGTGGATTGAGCGCACGACCTACAGAGCAGAGATGGCAGGGTGAACAGCGCGGCTCTAGCGGTTCCATAATGATCCACCGCCCTGCAAAGTGTCAGCCATTTGTCAGGGTGGAATTAACCACAAGGGCACCACAGTTTTTTTTTTCTCCACCTTCCCGCTACATGCTCAGCATAAAGTTTCACAGGAGCTGCTGGGCAAAGGGATTGTGAAAGATGACTGAGGATGCTAAATAAACCGCACTGCCAGCCGCTACCCGGCCACCCTCCTCCTCCTCCTCCTCCTCCTCCCCACCTCCTCTGCCCCCATTGCTGTCTCATTCTCTACCTAATGGTCTTTGTTGCCATGGGAAGCGGCCTTTACACTGCCCATGGAGGACGTAATGCCTTGTCCAAGGCTACTCACTTAGACTCAGAGTTCGAGGTGGCTTTGCATCTTCATGGCTGTTCATTGAATGCCGATGTACTGGCCGGGGCACTTCAAGGTACCCTCTTAACCTGTGCCAGCCTTGGATAATGGAGGCCACTGGGTCATTAGTATGCCAGTAGGATGCACTATACTGCAAGGGCTAATGTGGCTCCTCTCCATTTGCAAGATTAGAAGTGCTGTAGCTTCAGGGCTTATGGCATGTAGTGTGCTGTGTTTTATTCTTTAATGCATGCTCCCAGTGCCAACTAGGAGCCTTGAGTTGAAGGGGGAAGGAGGAGAGACTGCCTCAGGGCATGCACTCCACCTGCCCATCAACCTCCATAATTTGCCTGCTTCTTCTGCTCTCCTTTTCAACCCCTCCACCTCCTCCAGATGGAGCAGCAAACTGTCTGTCTGTCTCTCTCTGTCTTCCTCTCTCTCTGTCTTCAGGCGAAGATTAGCCAGAGAAGACATGGCTGCCGCTGCCACTGCGTCTACGCTGCTGTTGTGGTGCTGCAGTGCCGTGGTGACCACATGAGTCAGTGTCCTTCAGAGTTCCCGGGGCTTGCATGGGAAGACTGGGCGCGGTTCCACGGCTGCCCAGGAGAACAGGAGAAGGTCACGGTGGTGTAAATAATGGAAAGTTAATGGGGCAGAAGCCTGCGGGGGGGGGGGGGGGGGGGGGTTGAGAAGAGAGTGAGAGAGAGAAGGGAGGGGTTCTACAGGGGACAGGTTGAGGTGCTCATGCGACTGTTTTTTCGCCTCAGCGGCCCGTCATGCCATGGGCGAACCAGCGCAAAACAGAGCCCTTTGTGTCTGCTGTTTAACGACCAGCGCATCTGCATGAGAAGACGCTACTTAACCTACCACGCCACATGACTCTGCAGACTTCTCCATCAAGGAGACGGCATCAGCTTCAGGCGGCTGATGATCATGGCAGCACTGATGATGGCCGTGATGATTAGACATCATAAACAGAGCCGAGGCCCCGCTGCCTTAACTTCCGCAGCGCCTCAATATTCAGTAGACATTTGACACCTGCAGTTTAATGCCAGCCAGCGAGACGGCAAGAAAAAGACACGCTCACACACAGATGAACTCCTACTAATATACTTACTTTCATGCGCTTGTACTGATCTGTGTCCTAACAGTGGCAATAAACATCCTTACCACACACACACACCTACAGGAGCATCCAAATCAATCAGTTAATCCACTAGGCCCATGGCTTCGGGCAAGACTTCATTACGGACTCGCCGTATTCCGTGGAGATCTCACAATGGAATCAATAATGCAGTGCAGACAAGTGTTATACTTTGTTTACAACCCGACCGCCCAACCACCCTGCCCTTGTCATCAGTGCTAATGCCAAATGCTAACTGAGAAGTAACCAATGCAAATGAGGAGAAAAGCTGCAGACCTGAGATGCTCCAAACACACACACACACACACACACACACACACACACACACACAC
>JAGFZM010001651.1:1090361-1101811 GCA_017657215.1 Limnothrissa miodon | reverse complement strand
TGTGTGTGTGTGTGTGTGTGTGTGTGTGTGTGTGTGAGTGAAAGAGAGAGAGGTGATTCACACATCTGTCATCCTTCCACCTCACTTGCACTCTGAAATAATAATTTCCTGTGAAGTTCCATGCTGCTATCTTCAGGGCCTTATCTTTCATACAGTAGCTATCAGAAACTGCAAAATGAATTCATTTTTTTCTTCAAATTCTTTTTACATTTTCCCCCTTTTTTTCTTTCTTCATTTCCCCCCCTCAGTCCCATCCTTCTACCTCTCCTCCCACATCATCTTCTTCTTCCTCCTCATCCTCTTCTTCCTTCGACTTCTTCTGCGTTGCCTCTCTGTGACGCTCATCTTCAAAACATGTTAAAAAATGCAAACCCCATCAAAGGCTGCAACCACATGAAGAAGCGCACACCCATGGCAAGCGCTTTTCCCCCCTCTCCCCTGCTGCAGTTACAATCACGTTCCAGCGGAACCTTGGTAGTTTAGAAACAATGCATTTGGGATAATTGAGGCCTTCAAAATATACAGCTCAGTCAAAATGTTTCCCCCTATTTATTTACTTTTTCTCCTTATAGATTTCCCTTCAGAGTATATGCCAATTAAAAACACAGTAACATTAGCGTCATTCTAGCATGGGTATATATTCACACCAACCTTTACTGGCTGTATATTTTGAAGGTGGCTCTGCTAAATACTGATAAGCCTTTTGAGGATAATTTGATCCATTTTTGTATAGATTTTGTTTGTTTGTTTGAGTATTGGTGCTGCTCATTATATTACTATACCCAAAAAACTCACTGCTGGTAGTGAAGATGAAATCGACCATGTTGTAGTGCTGTGAGGTGTGAGAAGGATTAAAAGCTATAAACATGCTTGCTCAAGTGCAGACACACTGACTCACAAAGCTCCCCAGCACCCTTGTTACATCAGTTGCTTGGCCATGAAAACACAGCATGTAATGCCCAGCATAATTGCACAATGTTACCCCTATTATGTTATTAGACATTTCCGTTGCGCCTAATAAGAAAACAAGCCTTAGAGAGTGAACAGTGAACAGTGAGACTTTGCGTCCTGGTACAGACGGAGTAGGGGAGAGCACACACGCTCCTGCTCGTACATGCAGGGGAATTAGATCGCTGAACAGTGAAGTGCAACTTCCACATTGTTCATGCAGCACCATCATAATGGATTACATGCATGAGGGCTCACGAATCAATAACAAAAACGAGGCATTCCTGCCTATCCACAGCTTCATGCGCTGCTCTGAGCTGTCAATAACCTGTTCCAGTGTCCTTAGCCTATGCTCAGTCCAAATCTGAACCAGCAGGCCAGCAGAAACTGCTTTCCATTCGGTGCACATTCAGAGGTTCTCTTTCGTTTCGAAGCCGAAACATACGAGTGGATGATGCCTATCATCTCCTACTTTTCTGAAGTCAATTTTAACCAACCCTTTGAAAAAAGGGCAGTAAGCGCTCTGACGCGCGCAGGCAACTACTTAGACAGCCCTGCGTGACGTCAGAAAGTCTATATATTGACTGCGCTTACGCTTCAGGTCCTCTTTGCCTCTTTCACCTCGCCTACTGCGTGTGTTCTGAGTCGTTTTTTCCGTTTGCTTCGCAAATATTCTAAAAACCAACCGCTTTTTTGAAAGCCCACCACAAAAGCTTTTTTCAAAGCTCTCCGAGGGATTCCGTCTTGCTCCAAGTGCTCACGCCGGTCCCTAACTTCTGGTACCTCGAGACGCAAGATGGCTACTTGTCGTTGTACCGACTGTGATCGTCCGACCGCCATGCTATATGTTTCATCTGCATGGGGAGCGAGCATGCTATGCTCGCCTTTTCGCGACCAGATCTCTGCTCGGCTTGCGAACGCCTCTCCCCTGTGGCTATTGCCAACAGAGCGGCATTTTTCGTGGGTTCCACTGGTAGTCCAGGGGCGGCTTCTACCCCCGTTGGCGTCAGTGCTCTCCCCGCCTGCCAGTCTATCGATTTTCCCCCGGCGTCCTCGCACCCGGATGGGCTAATCGACCGGTCTTCAGTGGCTATTCAGCCGTCGGTTAGCTTCTCAGCGGCTAGTCAGCTACCAGCTAGTCAGCTAACCGCGGCCCACCTGGCTAGCCCTGCTAGCTCCATCGGCGCTGCCTTTGCCCGTGCGGCTACTTCGCCGCCTCAGGGCGACGATGACGACCCAGTTATCGAAGCTGTGGACGAGGAGGAGCTCGCTTCCTTCCTCTCCGCTAGGGGTTGCGCCACCGTGGAAGATCTGCCACCGATTTTGAAGACTCACACCGCCCAGTTAGCTTCTGAGCTAGCTTCATTGGCTACACAGGCGGCTAGCAGGCTAGGCCTGCCTCCGCCTCAGCGCTGTCCGGGAGGGCGTTTTGAAACCTTCTCTGGCGCGCTCCCCTCTCCGGATGCCCTCCCGCTCCCTGCTCACCCCACGGTCGTGGCTGATGTGCAGGCCTCCTGGGAGGCTCCCTTCGCCGCCATTGCCCCTATCCAGGGACACGCGGCGTTCTACGTGATGGACGGAGCGGGCGCCAGTGGTCTCATGCAGCTCCCTCGCATTGAAGATGCGGTCGCTGGCTGTCTAGCGCCATCTTCTGCCACCACCTGGACATCGCCTCCCTAGCTTCCTTCAAAGCCGTGCCAGCGCACGGAGAAGCTCGTTTCCAAGGCCTTCATCTGTACAGGCCAGGCGATAAGGGCGATAAACACCGCCTTTCTCCTCTCCTCTCTGTCTGAGGAACTGGTGGCAGATCTCTCGGCGCAGCCGTCGGATCTTACCCTCCATCAGCTGCGCAGAGCTACCGCTCTCACCTCGCTGGCCATCAGGGCGGCCATTAAAGCCGACGGGCGCTCCCTTGGCTCTTTGGTCGTTATAGACAGGCACCTCTGGCTGAGCCTTTCGTCTATGCCAGAGAAGGAGAAGAGACATCTTATGAATGCTCCCATCTCCGCTAATGCTCTGTTTGGCCAGGCGCTGGAACTATACGATACGATCGCGTGTGCGCGGCAGAGCATGTCATGCGATCCCCATCCATTGACTGCTATGCCTCTGTGTGCTCTAAGAGGCATGGGTCCCCGCTCTGCAGTCCCCAGCTCGGAGCGTTCCCCCCCGCTTCGGCGGTCCTCTCTAATCTCACCCCCTCAGGGGGCGCTGAGTTTGCCTTGTTCACAAGCACTCCACACACACACTATAGCCCCTCTGGGGCAATGTTCAGCCCCGGCCCCGGTCGGTCGATTTATCGCCCAGATACGGGCAGAACTGTCTGCTCAGTCTGACACGTCTGCCATTGGCCAGACGGGAAACTTCTCCCCCCTCTTCGAGGTCGTCACTGACGCGCACTCCAGGTCGGCCGCCCCACGGGGCGTCGCGGGTGAAGTGCGCGGCTCACCGACCACCAACGTCGCTGACACGTGCTCCAGGTCGGCCGCCTCACGGGGCATCGCAAGTGAAGTGCGCAGCTCACCGACATCGGATATCGCTGACGTGCACACCAGGTCGGCCGCCCCACGGGGCGTCGCGAGTGATGTGCGTGGCTCGTCAGCCACGCGTGAGCGCCCAGGGGTCTCACACACGGCTAACTTGCCCTCAGCCCCCACGCTACGTCGGGTCTCTACCCTGTCAGTCGGACGCTCTTCAGCTCCCCGGACAGCCTCAGTCTTTTACCTCGGCCCCCCCAGTGCCACTTGGAGGCAGCATAGCACTTTGTTTGTCCTTGCTGCCTCCTCATTCCGCCGCTCTGCTCAGGCAGAATTGGGCGATGTGCACAACGTCACGTTGGGTTCTTTCAACAGTGTTGAAGGGCTATCAACTGCAGTTCAGGTGGCCACCCCCGCCCTTCAGAGGTGTCATGGAGTCAGTGGTGCCCCCCTCCAGGGCCCCTGCTCTCAGACAGGAGCTTCGCAATCTCTTGAGAAAGGGCGCTATTCAGCGCGTAGATCCGACGCTCGCGCGCGCAGGTCGTTACAGTACGTACTTCCTTGTGCCCAAGAAGTCGGGCGCTTTTCGCCCCATTTCTAGACCTCAGAGCGCTCAATGCCTCACTCAAACCTCTCACCTTTCACATGCTCACGGGGCGTATGGTGGCGGAGTCAGTCCGCCAGGGGGATTACATGGTCACCATAGACCTTCAGGACGCCTATTTTCACATAGGTATAGTCCCGAGGCTCAGGCGTTTTCTACGCTTTGCCTTCGAGGGCAGAGCTTACGAGTACTCAGCCCTCCCTTTCGGTCTGTCTCTGGCACCTCGGTGCTTCACCAAGTGCGTGGAGGCGGCGATCGCTCCTCTACGCGCTCAGGGTATCAGACTCCTCAATTACTTGGACGACTGGATGGTCTGCCCGGTCAGAGCGCTTCGTGCCTATTTGACGCGTACGCAGAGCATCAGGAAGACAAACCAGTTGTTCGTCTGCCATGGCGAGCGTGCCAAGGGTCAGGCCTTGTCTACCCAACGCATGTCGCATTGGCTTACTGAGGCCATACGTCTGGCATATGAGGCGGCGGGTGCTCCTCCGCCTGCTCATGTCAGGGCGCACTCCACCTGTGGAGTGGCGGCTTCTTGGGCCTTCTGGAAAGGCGTCCCTATGCAGGATATCTGTCTGAGCGCTTTGTGGGCCTCAGGCAACACCTTCGCGCGTTTTTACGCATTGGACGTCACCAGGCTGGGTGTAGCAGAGAGTGTTCTCTCTGGGCCCGGCGGCGGTCCCATGGGTCTTCCCACCTCGGGCTCCTCGGTGTAGGGCTCTTGAGGCTTGGTTGTAGTGATCCACTCGTACGTTTCGGCTTCGAAACGAAAGAGAACGTTACGGATACTAACGTATCCTCGGTTCTCTGAGTGAGAAGCCGAAACGTACGCTTCGGGCCTCAAGTCGCTGACGCTGGCGAGCTTGGCAAAGAGGACCTGAAGCGTAAGCACAGTCAATATATAGACTTTCTGACGTCATGCAGGGCTGTCTAAGTAGTTGCCTGCGCGCGTCAGAGCGTTTACTGCCCTTTTTTCAAAGGGTTGGTTAAAATTGACTTCAGAAAAGTAGGAGATGCTAGGCATCATCCACTCGTACATTTCGGCTTCTCACTCAGAGAACCGAGGATACGTTAGTATCCGTAACGTTTTTGTTTTTTTCGAACCTTTACAAATCCTCGGGGAACAGCTTTTAAATATGCCTCGCTGAAATCTCAGTGCTGCAACGGATTATTACATCAGATGAATTTAAGCTTTCTAATTGGGCTCCAATCAACTAGAGCCTGTAATGCACACAGGGCAGAGTTCCCAGCTGAGAAGAAGACTTTGTCCAGAATTGCCTACTATTTTGAATAGGGGCTTTCCTATTCACAACATAATTAAGTCCTGCAATAGGTCTAATACTGATCTGGGAACGTTGCCAACAGAGAGTAATTTTCCAAACATCTCCCCCGCTGCTGACGCTGGGTCTGTCCGTGGTCTTTGTTGGGTAGTTTGGCGTCTCCTCGTTGCTTATGTGGGCGTGGACGGTGACAAAGACGCGGGGCATTTTTCCATCGGTGGCAGCGGTTGTGTTCGCTGCTGCCCCCTCGGGCAGCGGGCCTTGACGCAGGTCGAGCATGCAGATGAGTTGGGATGACCGAGTGCTGAACTGAAGCGGTGATGCCACAGCTGACTGCCCATACATTCATACTCCCTCAGCCATGACAGATGAGGCGGCACTCGGGGTCCACTTTATATCTCGTGGGGTGAAATGGGGCAGCCGCCAGAAACACTCTGACTGGGAACGGCAGCTGCACTCATAAGCAAATGAGGCCTTTAAAGACCACAAAAGCGGCGGTCTCATACCACTTGCTGGTCTAAAATGAAAAAGGTATGGACTGTATTTATATACAGTATGAATGCATGTACAGTATGTATGTTGGTATCCATCTTTCTACATATATATACTCACACATTGTTTCACAAGACAATTTCAGCCATGAACAGAATGCTTTTTAAAAGTGCTGTGAAAACTCTCGAAAAAAAAAAAACAGTGCTTCTCGTTATGTGAGAGACTGGTGTGGGTGAAAAAGGGTTTGAGAGAGAGAAAGAGCAAAAACAAGAAAGTTTTCTAGAAGGATTTTTCTAGAGACGACATCCTAGCCTTAGGGTGTGTATCCTGGAGGGCTCCTCAGAGCATACACTGTCACACAGGTCCTGGCAGGCATCTCTATTGCTGGCAGCCCCCCGTGAGCAAGGCAGGCAGGAAGACCGCTCGTTAGGAGCATTAAATATGAATCATGGCAGATATTATAGAGGGAATGGCTGCCTCGTTCTCTCTCTCTCTGTGAGTCTCTCTTTCTCTCTTTGAGTCTCTCTCTCTCTCACTCTCTCATTCTTTCTAACTTTCATTTTCTCTCTCAAGGACAGAGCAGAGGAGGCGGAGGGTGCTCTGTCCTTGCGGGGAGCCAGACGATAAATAAGAGCGAGGGAAAAGAAGAGGTGAGGGACAAAAGGGGGAAAGACATTGAGGTGTTTGGGCAGTGTACATGTGTGTGTGTGTGTGTGTGTGTGAGTGTGTGTGTGTGTGTGTGTGAGAGAGAGAGAGAGTGTGTGTGTGTTTGTGTGTATGTGTGTGGGAGGGCCAAGGATAGGTGGGGGAAAGGATTGCTGAGAAATGCTGGGAGGCATCTGGGGCGTCTCCGTGATTGAGACTGGGATGAAAGCGAAAAGATGAGAGTGAAAGGAGAGAGAGAGAGAGAGAGAGAGAGAGAGAATTAGGCTCTCTGAGTGGAGCTTAGCAGAAGTACTTTGTACAAAGACGCTACACACATGAAGGGACAATGCAACCATGGCCAAGGAAGCCAGATTAGAGGGAAATGAGATGGAAACCCTAAGAGGAGAAATTCATGGAGAGCCGATGTACAGCCTCAGACAGACAGGTTTCACATATCTCCGCCTTATTACATATTACACTCTTTAATACCTTGCTCTGCTTGGCCGTTTGTGTGTCTGTATTTGTGTGTGTGTGTGTGTGTGTGTGTGTGAGTGTGTGAGAGAGAGAGAGAGAGAGTCTTGGAAAAGACAGGATAAGAGATGACAAAACCTGCAAGTGAGAGTGTTACACATATAAGGGCAGTTACACATATATTGAGACAGACCCCATAGCAGTGGTGTGAGATTGGAAAAAAGAGAGATTGAGAGAAATGAAGAGAGAGCAATAGAGAGGAATGGAGAGGGAGAGAGGGATAGAGATGGCGAGCCAGAGCAATAGAAAGAAATGAAGAGAGAGAGAGAGAGAGAGAGAGAGAGTAATGGACAGATAGGATGTGAGTGATAGAGATAAGGCACCAGAGTTTGAGAGCAATAACGAATTGGGATAGAGAGATAGAGAGAGGGAGAGGGAGGGAGAGAAAAAAAGAATCCTCCTGTGTTGAGTGGCAATGTCTGAGCGAGTGTCAGGGATGGTGTGTGTGTGTGTGAGTGTGTGTTAGTAGGGCCTGCCCTTGTGAGCATGAGAGGCATGCTAATGAGCTCAGTCATGCGCAGCATTTTATGGCAACGCAATCGGCTGCCCAAGACCCGCACTTACTCCAGGGGCCAGTTCACCACCCCCTCACCTCCCGGCGACCCTTACAGTTGCTTAGGACCCACTCACACACACACACACACACACACACACAGAGTTCAAGTTCCACTCCTGTAATGTCATTAACAGGGTAATAGCCTTTAGACTGGGAGCTCTGTGGCACCAAGCCACTTTAAACCATCAGACAGTCGCCCGCTCCCCCTCCTCTTCCTATACCGCCTCCTCTCCTCCTCAGCCGCAACGCCGCTGACCTTATCCCAGACAGTTAGCGTAAAAGTCACAGGAGTCGCCCAGGCGAACGTCTTCCGGGAGATGTGCGTTGTAGATAGCTGCCGATCGGAAGCAAGATGCACGGATGAAACCAAAAGGTTCATGTGACAGCGGATGACTCCTCCCAGACAGTTGATGGCATTTTGCTATGTAATGGAATGATCACTCTCTCACACACACACACACACACAGACAAACACAAACAAATAAACACCCCTCACAAACACACACATAAACACACACCACTCTTTTGCCTCCATTTAATATAGCTTTCTGCCTTCCCATTCTCTCCTCTACAGATTGCAAGCGTCGGCGTATCCCCCCCCCCCCCCCCCCCCCCCCCCCCCCCGCAGCAGAGCAATAATTAAAGCGGCCCCATTTTAGAGGTTTCCAACCCCTCTGTATATAGAGTGATCCATAGGCCTCCACAGGACCATTAAGAAAAGGCTGCAATGATGGCCCGCTTTATTACCGCCCATCAGCGCTGAGGCGGTAATATCGCCCGCCGTCCCACACTCCCATCACTGTCGCTTTACCAATAAAACATGTTGAGGGGACGCAAATATATGTGTGTATGTGTGTGTGTGTGTGTGCGCGTGTGCAGGCTGTGAATGTGAATGCATCCCAGCACATCATCCTCATGCACAGTGACAGGCGATGTATGGGAGATTGAGGAAGCGGGTGTTGGGGGGGTGGAGGATGGGGGTCTTGTTCATCCACTGGCGTTACGGGCTCTGTAATTTGTCGAATGTGTCAACCTGACCTGACCCTATCTGTGCTTGTCAGCTTGACGCTGTGAATCGGTTTCCGAGGTGTTCCCTGCGTGTCATGAGTTAGGCTAGTCTTCCCCCGTGGGAAGGAGCATTCTTGTACCCACGTGTCGCCTGTCATGTCAATTTGACTGGGGCCCTATTGCCCACTGTCCCCCCAGCAGCCACCAAACCAGCTACAACCTCCCCAACCCACTCCACCCAACACACAACTACTGCCCAAAGGGCAGGGGTGGAGATTGTGTTAAACATTTAGATCAAAACACTGCGGCTTTGTTGCTGTACTTTCTAATCACCACATAGACAGCACGAATAAATATCTGAAAGAAGCGACACGTGATGACCCAAATACAGTATGTTATATTTTTAATAACAGAATGTGAGCTTATTTTTCAATCATCTCTAAAATCTAGACTGACAAACGGACCAACTAGTATGCTGACAAACTGGGTTGCCGGCAACACTTCATACCGCTGTCAAATGACTTGCATAGCCTGTCATAAACATGTCGCGGGCAAGCGTACTTCTTTTTCAAGCATCTCATAACACGCTAATAACATGACAGATTTGTAGTGCCATTATAAATCATTGTGACAGCTTGAAGTCAAGTGCATACAATACCCAGCCATGTCACTCTGCCTATACATAAAATCTAAGTATCCTGACAAATGACTGATTACATACTGTACGTTGTTAGATAAATAGATGTGCAACATTGCATTTAGGTTGCAACATCTTAAAAAAACGGTGAAGAATGTGGAAAGGTTCTGTAAAAAATGCAGAAATGTGCAAGAGATTGTCAGGAAAAGGTGTGTGTTGTTGAAGAATGCAAATAGCCTTGTCTTTTCTTGGCCAACATTTTTTTTATTTAACCCTTGTGAAGCTACAGTTGTTTTTTCTTAGGGGAAACACACAACAATTACAATTTTCTTTCCTTTTGACACAACTGTCCTCCATTTCTTAGTCTTGGCTAATGGGCACCCTAATACACCGATCGCCTCCACATTCACCTCGTCAATGCTGACGGGCCTCAAGGAAGGCCTCCTGAAGTCCACCCTCATTCCTTTAGTTTTGGTAGTGTTGAGTTAGTTATTCTTACACCATTCCTCTAAAGTACTCCACACATCTCCCACATTCTCCCTCCTTTACACCTTTGATAAACCCCACACGAGCAGTGTCGCCACACAACTTCTGCACTGGAGTTGTACTGGGTGTCTTGGTGTTGTACTGGAAGTCTGTGGCGTCCAAGGTGAACAGTGCAGGAAAGAGAATGCCTGAGCCACATATCACAGGCCGACATTTATCACTGCTGCATATTGACATAAATGTCATGACAACAGGATAAGAAGACAGGCCATCTGCCATGACATACATAACATGGCTGTGTTCATCTTACAAGGCAGAGTTCACGTCTTACAGTATTATCAATTAATTATAGACTTCTTGCAGGGTTACCACACACATACACACGTGCAAACACACACACACACACACACACACACA
The DNA here is from genome assembly GCA_017657215.1 of Limnothrissa miodon. NCBI lineage: Eukaryota > Metazoa > Chordata > Actinopteri > Clupeiformes > Clupeidae > Limnothrissa > Limnothrissa miodon. The sequence continues at coordinate 1,091,733 of JAGFZM010001651.1, read as the reverse complement.
CACACACACACACACACACAGTTGCTCATACTGTGACTCTGAAGAGTGGTGAGCCTTGTTGCAGGGTCACAACACACACACACACACACACTCAGTCGCTAATACTGTGACACTGTGTCGTGTTTTCATTTTTAACTCTGACGGCGTGTGGCTCGACACCAGCTACATAGGCCTCCTTGTCTTTGCTGCAACTTGCTGTGAGTGACAGGAACAAAAAATAACTGACTGTTTACTCATAAATCATTGGCGGGCCCCAGCAAGCACACAGAGACGGGTGCTGTGTGTGTGTGTGTGAGTGTAGATGGGTGGGTATGTGTGTGTACACAGAGCTGATTATCATAACGGTAAGCCTCACTTTGCCATGTGTGTAACCACTCATCAGGGGGTTCAGGAGAAAGGAGGGAAAAGAAAAGAAGAGTGGAACAGGGACACACACACACACACACACACACACACACACACACACACACTCCCCATTGCATCACATCACCTTCACACCTTTATCCTGCTACACGTACACACAAATGCACAAACACATGCATGCCAACAACCATCCCCACCCCATACCCTCACACACATTTGCACACATCAACACAACATTGCATCACATCATCTCCATAACCCCACCCTGATATAGGCATACACACAAACACACACACACCAACAAGACTCTTACGAACCCACACACACACACACACACTCTTTCTCAGATCCACATGTTCGCCTCTCTCTCCCCCTTTCTCCGCGTCAGTGCCGCTGCCAACTGTCCATGTCAGGCCAACTTAAGGAAAACACAACCCTCTGCAAGACACTGTTTACACACGGGGAGAACATTCAGACCTGCAATAACATTACAGCAACTTGATTACAGCAACAAACTTGTGTTCGCCCCACTCGTCTCTCAACGCCTTTCAGCTCCCCTCCTCTCCGAGCAACAGCACAGGAAAGAGAGAGAGAGAGAGAGAGAGAGAGAGAGAGAGAGAGAGAGAGAGAAAGAGAAAGAGAGAGAGAGAGAGAGAGAGAGAGAGACTGAAAATCAGGGGGGGGAGGGGCAGCTTGGAAAGATGAAGCCCAGAGACATCCATTACAGGCAGCCAGGACAGCTGGGGTCACTGCTGTCAGCATCTTCCGGAGATTTCCCCTCCCCTGGCGGCAAATGACGGTGCAGATGTGCCAAGGGTGGGGATGGATGTGTGTGTGTGTGTGTGTGTGTGTGTGTGTGTGTGGAGGTGGGCAGGGGAAAATGTGAGAGAGGGTGGTCATTAATTCATGCGGAGATGAGATGCCGTCGGATCGATGCAGCATCCGCGAAATTCACTTATCAGAGGTCAACGACCACTGACTCTTCCTACTAAGTGTGTGTGTGTGTGTG
>JAGFZM010001651.1:1073911-1090351 GCA_017657215.1 Limnothrissa miodon | reverse complement strand
GTATGTATGTATGTGTGTGGGTGGGTGAGGGTGTTCTGGGGTAGGGACGCTTAATGAAATGAAGGAGCTTAATGAAAGGCATTGGTCCTGCTGCTGACAGTCCAACCATCAACCGCACACAGCTACTCGGCAGCCTCAGATCAGAGTAAGCCTATGTCGAGGAAGGCAGAGGGAGAAAGAAGTGTGTGCGCATGTGTGTATAGGGGGTGGGAAATAAAATAAAAAGAAAGAAAAGAAAGAAAGGAAAACAAAGCCATAAGAAAGCTGATGAGCTTCATGTCTCTCTTTTCATAGTCTGAAAACACTGAAAACAGCTGCTGCAGCGAGGAGTCGCTTTAGTTTGTGCCGCCGTTAATGGCGTTAATAAGCTGTGCTTACAAGGGTGATGCATCGTTAAACGTCGCGCCTTTATGACTTTAATGGCCACATTACTCAGACGTGAGCGGTCAGGCTCGGACCCCCACCACCCAACCCCCACCCACGGCTCCTGGCAGTCATGACTCAGCCACTTCCTCTGCTCCCTGCCTTTATTTTCGTTGGGGGTCTCTCTAATGAGAGGTGACGTGGTTGACCCACTGTTCTGTCCTCCAGGTTGAGAGTCCAAATAAAAACCCACATCCACGACCCCACAGGCTGTCATTACGCTGGAAGAATCAAACATTAATTGGCCGTGATGGGCTTCCTGCATCGCCACTGGCTGTTTGTTGCGTTGGGAGCATGACTAAATGTCTCTTCCTCACCGTGTGTGTGTGTGTGTTTGTGCTTTCCACTGCATTTCATCCCTTATGGCTCTCTAGGGTGGCACACCTGGAGACGGCATCTTGAGGCAATTGCCAGGTGACCCCCACCACGCCTCTCCCTGATCCATCTTCTTATTTACCCAGTAGTGAGCTTTAAGGTGGTAAAGATAGCAGCCTTTCCTAAAGAAAGATTACAGCTTGAATGACTCCTTGTGTGTGTGTGTGTGTTTGTGTGTGTTAGGGTGTGTGTGGGGCTCAGCAAAGGTGGGGGGATCTCTGGCTATAATTTTTTGCCTTGACAACACGTGTCATGGCCTTATAATTCTATAGTGTTACTGGCACACCTGGCAACTCGACTGCCTGGCAGGTAGCCCGCACCGCCACACATCGCTTCAAAAGCAATTACAGCCCATGTTGTGACCCCGGAGACAACCCCTGCGGATACGGCTCTGAGGACACACCTGTTCTGTATGGCGTGCGTGACCTCGCCACTCAGGGCACTCCAGAACCCCGATGGCTGGACCACGATGAGAACTCATAAATCATCTTCCAGGGAGAAGATGAGGTGAGACAGTTGAGACAATCTGCTGCCGTGGGCCTGTGGACAGGGCGGTATAAAGTCAAAAGTCCCACTTGAGTAAAAGTGGAGATACAGTATAGTACAGATGAAATGAAATAGAAGACAAGTCACCCTCTAGCATGTTACTGAAGTCTAAATGCTTATTGTATTTACTCTATTTTTTTTTTTTTTTTTTTTTTTACAAAAAACAGTATTTAAACACATACACACACACACACACACACGTACAAGCACACACACAGAAACCCAGAATTAAAAACAAATGTTGCCTGTTCCAGGACTATTCCAAGACTTTTTGGGACATTTTTTGCATTTCTGCTCTGTTCAGCACAAGATACAATTGAACTGTCAACAGAAAATGTAGTAAATGTATTCAATTTGCTTAGGAAATGTAGTGAATTAAAAGCTGACCGATTTTTAACAACTTAAGTAAGGCATGAATATTCATAAAACATAGCTAAATACTATAGTGAAGTGTTTTTATCTCTCTGGTGTTGGGGGGGGGGGTTGTTGGTGTGAACCATTTCAGTCAGCAGAGGGGCGCACAGACACAACGTAAAACCACTAAATAATTCCTGCCACATGCCCTGGGTTGGGAGGTGAAGGGAAGTGCTTCTCGAAACTCCCACTCTTGTGCATAATTTATTTACCTTTGCTGAGGATTCATTTGTGTGTGATTTCACCCACGAGCACACATCATTTACATACTAACCATCGACAAGTTATTTTATGAAAACTTTCCTTCTCAGTGGGAATCGGTGGTGTTGTGACACAGCTTGAAAAAGATCTACAGTTTAAATCAAGAAGCTTCCAGAAGCACATGCCTCAGTGTGTCTGTGCAGTTTCATTTTTTTTTTTTTTACACAACTGTTATGACCTTTTCCTGGTTCTTAATAAGTAATCCGGGATTGAGCACTCTCAGGTGATGCATAAAAAACACCACAGGATATTTGCCCTCATTTGAACTGCATTTCATATACAGTATCAGGTGCAGTTTAAACAACCATAGCATATCAATATTCTGATTAGTGCTATGGTCTGGTCATCAAATAAAGTGATATCACGCGTTCATTGCTTGTTTAGTTCTATGCAGTATGTCGGTCACTTTTTTCTTCCGGAAGAAAAAGTGGATCAATATTTATGCAGGTGTGCAGATACTCTGTAACAGCCTGGCGATATATCAGGCGGAAGAACACCCTGATCTTTTAAAAGTTGCAGATTGGCATTGGGATGGACAAATGGCAGCGGTGAGGACGGAGTTGTCTGTCTGGTGTAAGGCACAGCTCTCTACCTGCAGGAGGCGACAGTGGAGCCAAGGTGGGTGCCCCAATACCTTAAGCACTCTCCTGGACCGTAGCCAAGATAAAAATTTATGGATACAGGGAGAGAGAGAGAGAGAGAGAGAGAGAGAGAGAGAGAGAGAGAGAGGCCACAGAAGGGGAAACTAACCAGCCGGTCACCCAGAGCCTAGAATGCCACATGACAACATGTGTGAACACTTAAGAGATGTGTCTGGCACGGTGTTCTCATCCTTCATGACATTGTGTGTGTGTGTGTTTGTGTGTGTGTGTGTGGTGATGGGGGCGGGGAGGTGGGGGGCTAAAAGCCGTGAAAATCAATGTAGGCCTAATTACACGGACAACTTTGTATGCTGATAGGAGAGGTGGGATGAGAATGAGTTGGGATGAGTCCCAAGGGTGCTGGGAGAGAAAGATCAGTGATCGCTGATCCTCTCAGAAGGTGATTATGGAGAGTGGGGACATGAGCAGAGAGGGCATGGGGGAAACATGTGGAAGGACTGCATGTATACTGTACTGCCTGTGATACACACATGACTACTTAAATACACACTTATACTGGCCTGTGAATGGGGACGTCCTCGACACCCGATCTGAGGCACTCATAAACACAACATGGCTCTTAATTAGAAGTCAGTAGGGTCTTCATTGGTAGTGAGGTATCCCACCGAGATGCATTCCTAAAGATGCAATAACGTGGTTGTAATCTGCGCAAAAGCCCCAAGCGCTTGTCAACAGCAAATCTCCATCCGACTGCTTTAAGTTTTGTTAACTGTATCAATGGTGCCATCAAAGTTAACGGTAATGTTTTCTTCAACACGAGGCTGCGGCCGTGCAGTGTTATTAAATATATCACTCTCATCTGAACAACACAATAGAGAGACACTTATGAATGGGAGTTAATCAGCCTGTAATCATCAGTGTGTGAATATGCATGAGAGCCATGATGGATCTCTTTGAAGCCGGGGCTATTTAGAGAAGAGCCGTTAGGAGCTAGTAACTGACATTATTCATAGTCTTGATATTACACACATTTATCATGGGGAGACTTTTAAATCCACAATAGAAATGTGTTTAGACAGGAATTGGAAAGAGTGCATGTAAAATCTAAACATGGTGTCACTGAGAGATTTTTGATGAGAAGGGTAGAAGCAAAATATTACAAAAGCAATTTTCAAAAAAAAAAAAATAATAATAATATTTTGATTTAACGCCACTCAATGAATAAAAACGGTTCATGTGACAGCACTTTGTGGATGTGAAAGTGCTTTGAAAGTGTATCTCTTGTAGCTTGTAGATGTTGACAAGGAAGGAGTGAACTGAAAACTGACAGGACGTCAGAAAGCACGAAGCATCAAGAGGGGGCAAAAAAAAAAAGGTCAGATTCCAGCTTATGTCGGGTAATCAACAAGTCACTTTGTGTTATACATTTCACATATTCCTGCTAAAAGCTTCTTCAGAGATGAATGTTGAATATTTGAAAATGGTATGACAGGGCTTAAAAAGACTAGAAAAAACAACATTTGCCCCCACACTCTCTCACACACATTACATGTACTGGCACCGAAATTCACATACATATTCACACACACACACACACACACACACACACGCACACACACACCTTCTCTCCAGAGAGTCTTCAACTCCGTCATCCAACTAGCTACCTATCTGTCTTGTCCTCCCCTCCTGAGTCTCAAGTTGGCCATGTATTCCCACCAAATCCAGTTTGACAGCAGCATCACACAGCAGACCCATCAGGGAGCCCTCTGGAGTATTTCCCTGCAGCAACCTCCAGCCCTCCCTGCACAAGCCCTTCCTCCCCCAACCCATCCACCTCCTGACAGGAGACTAGCCAGGCCAATCTAGCCCCTAGGCTCCTGGGGGCGGAGTGGGGGGGGGCTTTCCCTGGAGCTCCTTGGATCTCCAGGCCTGATGTTTAATGCATCTCATCAAGTAGGGCTTCTGGTTATTTATAGAATGGCTTCCCACTAGCGAGGCGGCTCTCTGAAGGGGTTCCATGCTGGGGTTCCAAAGGAAGTGATCCGACAACACATGAGATATTTAGATCGACGACACTAGTTCCATCTCATGAGGCTGCCTTTCAAGGCGCCAACGTGGAGGAGTTGCCGGGTGTGGGAGTGACTCGATCTGGTAGGGCTAATTCGACTGGACATATTCTTCTTTCACACATAATTTATTCTTCATCCTTTTTTTCCTCTCTTTTCTTCAATGCCTTTGCTCTCTTCTTTTTACCCAAGGAATCTACTTGTTCTTCACAGTGAGGGAGGAAAAAAGGTTCAACGTATGCAGCAGGAGCAGCTTGGATGCCACAGAGCATCCATATTTCACACGCTGAATTCTGAAGAGGGTTTCTGAAAGTGGGCTTCTTTGATGGCATATGCTTTTGCCGCTAAAAGGGAAGGGACGGTTAATTAAGTTTCTCCAGAAACAGGAGGTGGAACTTCAAATGGCATTGCCATCAGCCAGGCAAGCCAAGGCTGTAATGCAAGGGGTGAGGAATCTCTGAAACCCTCAAGAGGGTCGCTGTCTTCTTCCGCTGCCTGCGTCTCGCTGATGTCTCCATTCAGTCGACTGCACTCAGAGGCTGACAGCTAACAACCTGATGAAGGGCGAGACTGACACTCAATAAATGGGAGAATGAAAGATCAAATGCAATGACGAACAAAGTGCACTATGAACAAGGTTGTAAGCGTCAGCTACAAGATCAAAGGCTCCAAAACTCTTTTTTAGTTTATGCAAGAATAGGGTGAGACTAATAAGTTATTAATAAATTAATAATTTCTATTGGGGTGAAAGGTTAAGGTTAACAGAAAACACACAACATCAGTATCCTAGTGAAGAGTGAATGAGCCCTGCTTCGAAGGAAAAACCAGGCCAACAGTATTTATCCAGTGGCAGCTCCTATTTATAGGGCAGAATGCCACCTCAAATTACTATCAAGCATTAGCATTTGCTGCCCCCTACTGCCTGTGGGCAATATTACAAAGACAGCCAAAATGCCACTATGTAGCAATTACCAGGATTTCTTTGGGTCATCCCTGTTTACCATTCAACTACTAACGGCTTAAAGAAAAACTGTGGGAAGAACACACATTCCATTAAATGCATATACAAGTATGCCACTGTTTACTTGCAATGTATATAAATAAAGTTTATTTTGAATCTACTCTGTTATTTTGATTTCCTGGCTGGCCACAGGCCACTCTAGAGCTAAGATGAGGACTAGACTGGACAAGAGTGCAAAGGGCACTGGAACACAGGAAGTGGACTGGAATCTAGAGCTTTAAACTGTGAGATGGCATGACGTAATGTACTGTTGCTACAGCCTGGCCGTCAACCAAGAGAGAGTTTGGCATGCATTGAGGGATAACCAAATATAAGGATATTGATTAGGGTAAGATACAAGGTCACTGCAGATACTGCAGAACAACCCTGAATTGGTTGTCACTTTAACCCTGAAAGTGTCACTTTAGTAAACAGACTTGTGCACACAGAGCTCGAGATGTTTATCACATGCAAAACAAACAACAAATAGGCTATTTTGTTTACATGAATATGTTTTTTTTATTTTCCATTGTACTAAATACCAAAGTAGTAAAAATAACATTTCCATCCTTTTGTGGCAAACTTTACATCTTCCTTGGCATGGATTGAGCTTTGTTCAAGGTAGCTTGGACTAAGACCCAAAATGTACACAAGTTCTGCCAGTTCAGATGGATTCTGTGGGCCATAATTCATAATCAAAGTTCTCTTCACTTCTCTTGATAGCTGTTGTCTAACCAATAACATTTAAATCTGGTTCAACAATTCTTGATCAAAAAAAAAAATTGCTTTGAAAGTGATCAAGTGTTGGTAAATATGATGTGTGCTCCATACTTAATTTTGCTGGCTTATAAAATCAAATTGAATTTCTAAATGGACCATTTGTAAATGTGTTATTTGAATGTCTGTTGTGTTTTGAAAGTGACAGGGAGCCCTTCTTTCAATATGTGTCCGTGATTCACTGCGACCAATGTTGTTTACCCGAATATAACACTCTTGACATTGTAAGTAAACTGACAACAGTGTTTTCTGAAATCATTACACCTCAGAGTTACAAGACTCAAAACAAATCAAAGTCCACTTGTCAAACTCAGTGTTTACTTGCCAGAAATAAAACAAGCAGACAGAGAGATGAAGGAGAAGGAACAGAGAAAAAGAGATGGAGCAAAAATAGGGAGAGATGAGGTGTGTGTGTGTGTGTGTGTGTGTTGATGGGGGGGGGGGGGGCACAGAGAGGAGGGAGGGAGTGGGCAGGTGAAATAGCCTGATGATCGCCACTCTTGGTGACAGCTCGCTTCCTCTCATAGCAGTGCTCGGCTATCAGACACCAAGGCCAATGTCTCTCTCTTTCTCACTCTCTCTCTTTCTCTCTTTCGCCCAGGCCTACTCTAACCTCCTCAATGTTTAACAAGTGGCCCCACCAGGGTCAGCACATGGCCCTGCCTCACGTTGCAGGAGAGCTGAGTGACACCGGGCAACTTTGGGCTTTGAGTGTCTGCAACTTTCAAAGCCACGACCTTCAGAGCATTCTTCACTAACCTACCACAACAACAGCATAAAAAAACTGAACTGAAAATAGCTTTCTGAAAACTACATAAATTGTTACAATGATGAGTCATATGAGACACATGTAGAAAGAATCTGTTAAACGAGAGCAGAAAGCATCATAACCTAGCGTATGTGATTTACAAACGGACGCTACTGTATATTACATTACATTATTCCACAATTGTATAAAATCACAAAAAATACACAAAACTTAAAGACGACTTTGAATGGGACCACATCCCATAGTTCACTCCCACAGTCTCACACTCATGTGACTACAGGCCAGTGGTCACAACTGATCTCCCATCAGTCTCAGCCAATAGAAACTACATCTATAGCAGTTCTTCCTTGCCCATGTTACTTAGAGGTGCTCTTTGCTGTGAAGTGCCATGAGACAATACTATTGTAAAAGGTGCTGTATAAATAATTAAATTGAAAATTTAATTAAATTGAATGTAGGGCCCTTCCCATATCCGCACAGCAAACAATGAGCAACCAAACAATGTAACAAATACCCTTTAAAAACAAGGTCATACTGTCTATTGTGGAGAATCTAAGAAGCCGTATGTAATGAAAATGAAAAAAAAAAAAAAAAAAAACTTTGATAAGTGCTTGATAATTTAAAAAAAAAAGCAATTCTTGCCTCAGTGCCCTAAATTAGTTCTGTCCCCTAATGTGTTAAAGATAGCACTGAGCCCAGGGGAAATCAAAACCCCTTACTGTGCTGCGAGTCCTCGCTTTGACAATTAATGTTATTGAGGCACCCTGGAGTTGCTCTTGGCTGTTTTCAGATCAGTTAGGGAGCTTTAAAAAAAATGCAGGCTCCAGGCAAATTAGGCTCAGATTCTGGACTATAAGAAAAGAGGCCCTTCTTTAGGGGCAACCCATCTGCTTGAACAACGCCCACACTGTGCTGACATTATGGGTATATTGTGCCATTATTGACTGCCTGGTGATCTATGCCCATACACAATAGGCATCAGACTGCTACATAGACCTACTTTAACACATAATAATATCCACCCCATCAGAGATAATGTCATTGGCAAAGGAATTGCAGTAGTTGTAAATTGAACTAAGAGAGGCACATTCTACAGTCAACATAAAAGATTTACATTTTAGTGTTGAAAGGAAAATACACTTTCACTGTTTGCATTAAATATTTAAAGACACATAATTAAACAATTTACCCATTAAAACATTATAATATTTAATGGCTTTAAGGCTTCTTTTACAAAGGGGTGTTTGATGCAATTACCAAATATGTCTGAGCAAGCATAGCAAAACGCTCAAAACATTTGAGATAATGGCAGTGTGTGGGAACGGTTTAAATGTTTTGGACATTGCATAGGCTTTTAAAGACAAATTTGATCTGAAACCTTAGATAGGCCTCTTTCTTCTGAAACTGTCCAGACTGCATACTTTAACAATCATCCTGTCCTTCTCTGAATCCAGGCCCCTTTTTCCATTTTGCCTCCTTCACACTCTGACAAGGCAATCAATAACCATTAGTCACGACGGCACAATGTAAGATACAACTTATCTCAGCTAATGAATTATTTGAAGTGTGCAAAGATCCTGCAAAACACGAGTCCTTTTTCCCAGCACCTTAATGCTCTTTTAACTGACACCAAGCCAAGATAAGGATGGGAAGTTTTAAGTGTGGGAACGCCTGTGGCATGGAAGAGTCTAGAAAGAACGAGGCTCTGGTTAACACAGGGGCATTTGGGAAAGAACAGAAATGATACTGACACAATCATAACTATGTCTGGACTGGACTTCCCCCAACGTTTCCAGACCATTAGTGACACAAGCTAAAAATAAGCCTAAATATACATGGAATCCCTACGCTCAGACTGACTTCCTCAGTTCAGAAAGCAGCCAACCCCCAAACCAGGCTCCGACCTTGGCCACAGTCAACCTGCCTACATGTACCACTCTAGCACAGCTTGTCCTTCTACAGCCACAAATGACAGACAAAGAAAAAATAAAAGAGAGAGAGAGAGAGGGGGGGGGGGAGAGAGAGAGAGCAAAAGAGAGAGAGGAGACCAAAAAAGAGGGCAAAAAGAAGTGCTTGGAAGAGAGCAAGGATTATAATGTGTGTAGAGTAGTACCCAAAGTCTTTCTGCAGAGTCTGATGGGGCTGTGTAAAAATAGGGTGGCACTGGCTAACTGAGATTCTCCTCAGACGCCGCCATTTCCTAATGTCTGGCCAGCACAGCCCGTTATGTCTGGCTTCCTCAGGGGTCCTGGGAGCCAATTATACCCTTGGCTTCCATGGCCTTTGTGGCTTTTCTCCTTGCTTGCTTGTAGAACGGCACAGACACACAAATGCACACACACACAAACACACACACACACAGAAGAAAAGTAATTGACACGAAAGATATCCAAGGGGACTTCGATTTGGCAGGGCCAAACCATCGTACTCTTGTTTGTCAGGCCCGCTTTGTTTCCTCACTCAATGCCACCCAATCCACACACCCAGACCTACACACACACACACACACACACACACACACACACTGTTCCAGTTCTACCACTGCAGACGGAAATGGAGGGGAGGGGAAGGGGGGGGGCATCCTCCCTTGCCTTGTGCAGTGATGTCTGAGTCCAACAGCCAATACCTAAGTATCAGTACACACACACACACACACACTTGTCTTTTGCTCCTCAGTACTTATTGATCCCAAAGATGCGGACACCGTGCAGCTGCGGAAGCTTGGGAATGAGGACAGTGAGGAGCGACGCGGTGTTGATGATGAAGTGGATCCGGTCGTACTTGGTGTAAAAACTAGTGAGGAAATACCTGCAGAGAGAGACGGAGGGGATGGATGAGACAGAGATAATCACAGTAGGCCACAGAGGGCTACATCACCTGTACCATAAAAGGGTGGATGCCCATACCCATGGAGTGCCAAGGTTTAAGTCTATCCTGTATCCTATATATACATGTATGTATATGTACAGTATAGAACAAAGAAGAGAAAGAAAAATATGCAGTGATGGAGTGCAAGAGACTGAAAAAGAGGACAGAGAGAAATAGAGAGGGGGAGAGAGAGAACCAGAGCTAGAGAAAGTGAAGGGCGCGTCAGCTGGCAGAGGTCACCGTGAGGAAACAGGAGACGTGCTCTGCTCTAATCAGCACCCTAGAGCAGATGGGGCTGGAGGCTGGGTGACAACACAGCTGCCGCAGGGAAGAGCACCACCACACACACACACACACACACACACATGCACAGATAAGACACATGCGACACACAAACAACACACACACACGCACACACACACACAACACATACACAACAGGGCTGAGGTGAGCTAGCCTCTGACAGAAACTGTGGCCTGCCCAGTCTAGAACCCAATCCTTCCGGGGGGACAGGCTAAGGCTCCAGCTCAGAAGTGAATCTCACGCAGTAGAAATACTCTCCAGCTGAACTGTTTTTCTGATGTTTATTTAAGCAAGTTCGAAAAAAGACAATTATATCATCGATAGCAATCAAAAGAAGACTAAATCAAGACAGTTCCTGTATACACCCACACCCCATCATGCCTGGGATTGTGCGGTGTCAGTGTAATGCTCAGTAATATCAGAACTTTTCTGATTACAAATGCAGGAAGCGCTCTGTGCAAATTGGTGGTGGAGAGTTATTAGAGAAGGGAACTTTTATTGTCTTCTGCTCCATGCTAATGGAGGCTATGTGACAGAGCAGGTGACCTAAGTGTTTCTAAATAAAGCTGCTGGTGCCAGCAGACACCACAGGAAGTCCTAGATCAACGACTGACACACACACACACACACACACACACACACACACACACACACACACAGCACAGAGTGAGTCAGTGAAAGATGGGAGAGAGAATGGGAGAGAGACACCGAGAGAAAGACTGCTTGAGTGCATACTGTAATGTATATGTGAGTCTGAGAGGGGGAAATTTCAGAGACAGAAAAAAGACTTCTGTTAAAAAAAGACATTATTTCTATTGTTATAATGATTATTATTATTCTTTCCCTGGTCTGTTGTTTGTACAGTGACACAAGTGCTTCACAGAGGGATATTTATAGCCTGCATGCTAACCCAAAGCTACTGTCACTTGCTCTGTCTCCTTTACTCTCATCAAGCATTGCTAAAGGACTGTTTATCCACATTCTTCAACTGCAGGGTCTTTGTTCACTTGCTAATGCAGGCCTACAGTATTCTAAATACTGATTTTCCCTGCTTAGACAAATCATACTTGTATGTATGTATAGCTGGTTGCATTAAATTGGTTGGTTTCTTTACTGTACGTTATTTTGCATACAAAGAGCCATATCCTACAGAACAAATGCAGCTGGTGCATTAGTGTACTATTTAAGCCTCACACTTCTTCAAAATGCTGACGCTATAAATGTAATGCTAGGAAATATACATACAAGTCATGCAAATGTGAAAATGAAAAAGAAGAAAAATGGCATGAAATAGGCTATTTTCGTTGCATTGCTTAAAAAATAAAAATCTAAGGCCAAAAATCTGTAAATATTCTACCAACCAACATTATGCACCAACTAATATGGTGCATAATAAGTGATAATGATGTGTGTGTGTCTATGCATAAGTGTGTGTGTGCATGTGTACACATGTGTAAGTGTAAGTGTGTGTGTGTGTAAGTGTGTCTATGTGTAAGTGTGTGTGTGTGTGGTTGTGGATTTCAATGACAAATGTATGCTCACAGGATGATAGGCGTGATGGTGAGGAACTTGCGAGAGGCTGTGAACTGGACTCCGTAGTCCATCTGCTCCCAGTGCGTGAGCAACCGCGCCTTGCCCTGGTCTGGTGTCTCAAATGGTGTGCCCTTCACCGTGTGCAGCAGCAGGTACATGCACTGGAGAAAGAGACAATGGCTGAATCCCAATGCTAACTCTAGTAGCCCTAACCTCTCAATGACTTAACTGGCATAAGTCAGACAAGTGCCCATTACATCCTTGAGTATTCAGGCCTAACTGTTTAGGAGGGCGGGGATAGGATTCACCTAATGACATAATCTTATTGAAATACTATCTAACCCAACATGCTCCTTTACCTAGCCTACTGTAGACCTGAATCATTGTCCTCGACGGTGAATCATGACTTCAGACCTCCACACTGGTTTGTGCCCTTGTAAGGGGATCCAGCAATGGTGGTTGTGTCTAATGGAATGCATTTCTGTGGTTTAATGCGATTTACACTTTTGCCAAAAACAGTTGCAGTGGCACCAGATGGTTTCTACAAGCCAAAATAAGCAGCAGACCTCAATCGTAATGCTTTTAAGTGCAGGCACACACACAATGTTGGCTAGATATTGGCGATGATCAGATAGGACAGGTTTGGGTATCCCCTGGCCTGCACAGTCCCTGTTGCGTCAGCAAATGCGCAGGGACATGAACGGAATGTTGGCACTTCTTAGGCACAGGATGGAGGTAAGCCGATACAGGATGGCTCTGTAACACCAACTCCACTGGGTGAAATTACAACCACTAAAGTCAGCAAGATTCTGGGCTAAATATTCAGCAAATAAGAAGGAAAGGAACAGTAGATGACAATGTAAAAGTGCAAATGTATTCTGTCTATCTAGCCTGTTGGCTTACAAGTTCTCATTTAAAAGATTGCATTTGAACTTGCGTTGCACAGTTCCTGGCAAGGCCAGTACAAAACCCAACCTCTAGACACAAGTCTACGCCACAAATAAATGTATGTGGTGAGGCGTGAAGGAAGTTACCATGTTGTGGATGAGGTTGGTGAGAGTCCACACCACAGGGACGCTGACGAAAGGGATGCTGAGCAGAATGACGTGCAGCAGCCCGATGCCCAGGAGGTATGACAGCCATATGCCCCGGCTGTTCATCACCTGCGTGTTGGGGTTGACCTCGCTGTGAGCCGTGCCCACGTTCATGGCTCGCACGCAAAGTTGCGCCACTTGTGGGCGCACACCTACTGTGGTCCAGAAGAAAACTGGGTAAGTACTTAACAGGCAATATACGTAATAGACGTCTAGGAAGATGAGTCTGAAAGCTGCCATTCATATTTCAAAAAATGATCTAATGACCAAATGATTAAGGCCTTGTGTTCTACTTGCCTATATTCTCATCCTGTAGCCTACGTCCACGAATAACGGGAAACATATTATCGATGAAAAAGAATGCATAATTATAAATAGCTAACTGATAGGTTGTGGAAATGCATATTGGAACTAGCCTCTCCATAAGGGGGCTAGCCTTTGCATGCCCGTTATATCTATTTAATAAGCATTGATACGCTTCAAAAATCAACTCTGAAAGTAAGTGGATTTCATTTCCAGTGGGTCAAGAGTCATACTCACCACAGCGTGGCTAAATCCTTGCTTAAAATTCAACCAAGAAGTTTGTAAATAGGCTAGGCTTTATTGAAAGCGACCTTTATCGGCTCATCTATCCATCCACCTCCACCATTCGATATCGCCTTGCAGTCTTATGTAAGCACTTATGTGTAAAACTGTTCACTTTTGTAAACTGTCATTCATTCCGTAACTCCGGTCTCATGCCTTCACGATGAGATCGCCTTTGGTACGCGATTAATTAGCTCTAAATAGCAGTAAAATAATCTTGCTCACTGACACTTTGTTCCTTCTGCAAACAGCTGGTGTGACAACAAGAGCAAGAGTTCGTAATTAAACGTCATCGCTTTCAGAGGCTGCACCATCACGGATATTTTTTTTAACTCATCTGTATAAATTCCGATTGGTTACCATTCGTCACATGCAAGTAATGTACCAATCAGAAATGAATGCGTTGATCATTTGCTGAAGTAAGAGTACGCCCACCTACACGTCACACAACAAGAATGAAGTCTGATTGGGAGATTAACTTAAAGAGGGACAAGCACAAGCATGTGCAATAGATTCACTTCTTCAGTCTGCTGAAAAAGAAGAGTATTATATATATATATATATATAGTATTTTAGATAAGTAGGAAAAGTAGGGAAAAATAAATGTAATTTAATAGTTGGTTCTGAATATTAACTGCACAGAAGTTTTATTAAAGTTTGGGAGCCAAGATCTTTCTAACGGGTCATATCCATTCTCTACCATAACCATTATCAGTCTGCCTTGGGCTTTGTCTAAAACACTTTCACTCTTATTTTTTTAGTAAGGAGCATTTAGGTCCTCAAGTAGACCGTCAGACACAGTGCATGCCAAAAGACTGCATCAAAGAGGGGATCAAGAGTGTCAAGTTCCAGATGTGAAGATAAAAGCTCGACCTTTAGGAATTCTGTGGCCTTAAGCAGAAGGGTCAACCTTGTTTTATGTCACTACAGGAATATATGGTGACTCTTTGTGCGGAGGATTTCAAAGTTTAAAGGCACAACTGGTTTGGCCAGCGGTGGCATGGTGTTGGCGACATACTTTGGCCCTAGGTTGTGCAATGCAACCCAACAGCAGAAGCAGTACCACAGTATTATTGTTTTTGTTAAAACTTTAGGTTTTTAATATTATAGCTTCATTTTCTTCAACTGTTGGAATGATGTCATACACACTGGTCTCATGAAGCATGAATCTATTGTAAAATTAGGTCTACAATTCCAACTGTGTCTTTGAGATGTATGCCTGACACTGACAGAATGACATATGTATGATTCTAACACAACACCGGTTCCATCGTGTCATCTTCTGACAGGGTGCTTTGGTTTGACAATAACACGCTGACACGAATTGCACAGATCAAATGTTGTGTTCTCATGTTCCGTGCCTTTGGGCTGGAGCGTACGGGCGGCATCAGTTTTCTTCTGTGGACATATTTCATGTTTTACAGTACTTTCCTGTGGCGACGCGAATCTCCACCTCTCCCCCTGTAACCCTCCTGGGGGATGGAAACCTGAGCTGCGCCGAAACGCAACTGGCTTTCGCGGGCAATTAAACTGAGGCAAGCACACAGCTACATGAAAGGCTTGTGGTCACTGATGGCTGTTCTTATTTCAATGCCAAGCTAGACTACAAGCTCAACATGCCTTGGTTTTTGGAGTCTGCCTTTCTCTAGGCTACAAAATAGGCCTACTTAAGTTAAAATAAAATTCAAACATTCGAGGGCTCATGCATTAATATGCATGCAATAATAATTAATTAAGATGTGTTGATTAATTATTACCTATAAGTAGTAATTATGTACAGGTAATAATACAAGGAAACATTATAAAATGTCCACACGACAGAGATTATACTAGAGCCATTAACCTTGATTGTGTCCAACTTCTGTCCAGACACCTGAAGACAAGATGTCAACTGATGAAACAAAAGTCCTCCAAAAGGTCCTGTATCAGCAGTACTAAACAGCTAAAAAATAGATTTGCCTTATTTTGTAACTTGGCAAATCCCTGAGAAAAGCTGTGAAAATGCTGAGTGTGCCTTTACAATGCCTTCAGGACTTACACAGCAATGAGCAGAAGGCTTGGAGGACATGATTGTAGCCTATATGCTGTTGTTCTAAGCCTTCAGCCTTGAGTCTGTAGCCTAGAGGCAGTAGCCTTGAGACTGTAACCTAGACAAAAGCCTTGTCTCTAGCTGCAGATAAGCAACTCAACAAAAGGGTGTGTCTGTTTATAAGGCATGTCATCACTCAAAGGACTGTGATATCTATCCTGTTATAAACAAGCGAGTCATTATTCATGGAAGTGAATTTACAAATTCATTTACAAAAAGAAAAGAAAGGGAGCATCAGCACACAGTAATAAGGCTACAATTAACTGTGATTATGTATGAATCATTAATTAAATCACATGGAACTGTGACTGAATATTCACATTTTATTCATAAAGTGTCAAACACATATATAGAGAGATTGTTGCAGAGTACTGCCTATTGGTACAGTAGGCAGAAAAATCTAATTCCCCATGCTCCCATGTATGCAGAGCAGTTACTTCAGCTGTCCAGTAGATGTCAGCCTAAACCAATTGTTCAGCCAATGTAGTTCAGGACTTACTTAAGGTATCTAAGGGCTCACCAAGAGTTTGAACATAGAAGCTAAAATAAATGCATGTAACACAACCTGTCAAATTGTGAATTATAAAATTGTATTGGGCCTACTTTGGTTTTTGTAGCAGCACTATGATTACTAGTGAACTTCACTGTCACTTCAATGTATCTGGTGGCATAATAAGGCACTGAGCCAATCTCTCTCTCTCTCTCTCTCTCTCTCTCTCTCTCTCTCTCTCTCTC
>JAGFZM010001651.1:1055250-1070656 GCA_017657215.1 Limnothrissa miodon | reverse complement strand
CCCCCCCCCCCCCCCCCCCCAAAAGCACGCCCCTCTCTCCTTGTGAGACAGGGAAAATTCATAAGATCTTCTTTGTCCCACATGGGCAAATAATGAAATTCTTCAGCAGAGAGGAAGAGCAGAGGAGGTGTGATCCGGCTGTTTGGGATGACGAGTGGCAGGGGAGTGGCAGAGTGGCACAAAGAGGGGGAAAAGATGACAAGAACAAAATGCAAAGAAAGAAAAGAGGAGGATTAGAAAAAAAACGGCAAGGCGAAGAGGGTGGGCATGGGTGGGTTAAGACAGTCTTTTTTCACTCTGCATTTGCAGTGTGTGTGTGTCTGTGTGTGTGTGTAAGGACAACCCTAATCCGGGTTTTATTGGCTGCTTGTGTCCGGCAATGCTGTCCGGATTGAGAGGGTGGTTGAGGTGGGGTGGGAGCGAGTGTGTGTGTGTGTGATTGTGTGTGTGTGTGATTGTGTTTGTGTGTGTGTGTGTGTGTGGAGGGGGGTTGATGGGTACTGAGGCTACACATGTCCCTCTTTGTAGCTGTGCTGCTTGGGCCTGTGGGAGAGAGGCCTGAGAAAGAGCCGGACCTGGTTACAGCCCTCCTCGGGTAGTCGTAGAAACCAGCACCGCAGGGGTCCTGAGCGTGGTTGTGTGTGTGTGTGTGTGTGTGTGTATGTGCTAGTGAATGTGCGGGCCTCCCGAAAGTGCATTTCTTCTTTTCTCTTATGCAAAAATATACTGGCACTACCGAAATCGTGCAC
This sequence comes from Limnothrissa miodon, assembly GCA_017657215.1. Classification (NCBI taxonomy): domain Eukaryota; kingdom Metazoa; phylum Chordata; class Actinopteri; order Clupeiformes; family Clupeidae; genus Limnothrissa; species Limnothrissa miodon. The sequence goes on along the minus strand of JAGFZM010001651.1, from coordinate 1,069,907 downwards.
GCGCATGCACACACACACATACGTACTCAGCTACAATTGATGTATGATTGCAGTGCGTATTGGGTGGCATTGTGATTAAAACGCTTCATCGATTCTTCCACCACCGCTAGTGCACCCTGATAAAGCACTTGTCTGCCCACAAAAAACAGCATATCTATGGCTATATCGTCTATTTCAAACATGAATCACACTTTGCTCCCCAGCACAGAGGGATGCACACCCACACTGACAACCAAACCACCATAGCAGAGAATTATCTATTTTATTGACCCTTAATTGAAGCAGGGGGTGTCAACACACACACACATACACACACAGGACACAGGGTTTAATGAGGAGGGATGTGCCTCTCATGACCTCAGGGTCAAAGCTCCGTACTGCCCCTTCACTGACAAGCGTTCATTCAAACCACTCCTGGCTAATTTAGCGCTCTGGTAGTCATCCATGGGACAGTGCACTCAATCTCCTAAATCAGTGTTCGACATGGCCATGCAGTGAGTGCATGTTTGCCGGGTTGTGTTCTTTCATAAGGGTTTCAGGCCTAATTGAGGGTTGCGAATGTTCTGTGCTCATCTCGTCTAATAATCTGTTGTATATTTGGTGTTTTATTTTGGTGTTATCTGTCTCGTAAAGGCCTTGACCCCAAAGAGAGTTTCAACCACAGACTGTTTTTTCAGCAGCATTTGTTAATTGTGTTTGTACAGTGTCCCCCTCCTAATCCACACACACACACACACACAGCAAACTCTCCACCCTCTTAACAGCCGCCTCTGGCCTGCGCTGCCGCGATCTGTCACTTCTCAAGAATGCGGCGAGTCTGATCGAATCGCTGATCTAGGCACATTCGCGACGTGAGTGCAAAAGGCTGAGAGACAACAATGTTGCTGATGGAAAACAGACCCAAACACTACCCCACACACACACCACCCCACACACACACACACTATCGCCACCTCCACTCGCCCTTATAAACCCTGCACCTTATTCCCCATCATCGCGACCACAGATCTCAGAACAGCCTCTCATCAAGATACGACCATTAACATCAGTCTTTTCCAGTCTCCCATTTACTCTGTCTAACTCACAACCTATTTAGCTGTGTGTCTTGCGCTTGCAGGTGTTCAGTGCTATGAGGAGTGCAGTGCTTCATTCACTGATACTAGAGTGGAATGAGGAGTGCTTTGCTTCATGCACTAATGTCTTGAAGTCAATAATATGCATTTCATTAGGACTGATACTTTAATAATAGAATAAATGTTTTGTTAAAGCGTGGAAGTAAAATAACTTCTGTTTTTGTGTTCTGTTGTCTAGGCCCATTTTTCACTGATGTTTTTAAAACAAAAGTTTTTAAAACAGAAATAACACAAACTTAATATAATTTCAGTACAAATGTCAAGATGCTTCAACATTACATCATAAAAAAGTCTATAATAGTCTAAATAGTCTAAAAAGTCTATAATAGTTTAAATAGTCTAAAAAACTATTTACTTATTTACTAACTACAATTACATAATTACTATTCCAATTACACTTTTAACTATACGAGGCAGCAGATGTGGTCTCACCTCTCCATCTCCCCTGCCTTTGTCTTGTGTGTGAGGTGTGGTTCCAGCCGGCCCGGCTGATGAGCTGTGGCCTTTTGATGTGGGGAGCAGGGAGGCCTGGGGAAGAAAGAAAGGTCACTCAGAGGCTGACCTGTGGGGTTTGGTAGCCTGTGGTCCACACTCTTTCTTTCTCAAACTCTCCCTTTCTTTCTCTCTCTCTCTTTCTCTCAAACTCTCTCCCTCTCTCTCTCAAGCTCTCCCTTTCTCAGTGGTGTGTAACCTGCACAGTGGGTGACTGCTGCTGTGGTAACCTCCAGCCTACAGATCTAACCCCCTAGGTCCCACAGTACACACACACAAACACACTGTTGCTGACCTGTGGAGAGTCGGCAGACGAGCTTTCACAACTCATCCCACACAACGGGCTCTCTTTCCCCTTGGTCCTCTTCCAGAGAACGAGGAGTCATGTCACACAGTGCTTGGATGCTCTAGAGACATCAACTCATCATGTGTATTGTCACTCTCGCTAACGTCGCTAACAAACCTCTGTGGCGGTGAGCGGTAGAAAATCCCCCAGTCTGATGAACCCAGTTGTTGCTAATTTAAGCCAAAGTATTCACTCAGCTCTGGCTGAGACCAATATTCTTTCCCAAGCGCTGAGCGTGGCTCTGGATTAAATGCTAATAAAGCCACGAGACAGAGAGTAAATCATAGCCATCAGGTCACCAGGAGACACCTGGAATCAGTTTCATTGCACTAAATCTCACTTGTCAATCCCATCAGCAGTCTGTCCTATATAGTTGTGAGTGAAGCCTAACGGGCCCTATAACCTCTCCTTGCATTATGTTGTTGCACAATAATCCCAGACGGAGCGAAGAAAATTCGTTAATTTTTTAGGGGCCATGTTTGCAAGTGATATAACACATTCCCGTCTTTCTGTCTCTGAGGAATTTGAAGGGGGATAAGCTTTAGTCCAAACATGAGAGTGACATCTTGTGCTGCATGGTGGCTCGTCTCCCTTCCCCATCCCTGTGCTGTGCTTTGCTGTGCTGTTCTGGGCTGGTGCGACGCGCCCCATCCGAATGACAATAGCGCTGGGGGAACGAAGTATGCCGCCTGTGGGCCACTGAAGCCCATAACAGTGCATGCCGGGCCCAGCCACCACGTTTTATGGCTTTATTGTCCACCACCACCCTCCCTCCTTTGTACTCAGTCATCCCAAGGAGGACGACACCCTCCAAATTCCCTTCACTTTTCCTGTGTGTGTGTGTGTGTGTGTGTATGTGTGAATGCGTAATGAGAGAAAGAGTGTGTCTCTCTGTGTGTCAGTGTGTATGTGTGTCTCTCTGCGTGTGAGTGTGTATGTGTGTGCGTGTCTGTGTGTCTGTGTTGGCAGGGGGGGGGGGGTGTTGAGGGCAAGAGCCACTCTGTGAGTCTTTGTCTGTGTCTGTGTACTGTATGCATACATTTCCGAATCAATTTCTCAGGGCACCCACACCCCCACCTTTTCCACAAAAAAAGAAAGAAATATGGACTCAGCATTCTCCAATGTCCCCAGCAGCAGCAGCAGCAGCAGCAACACCTACGCCCCAGCCCGTTCTGAACGAGGGCCAGAAACACTGCCTCTGCTACCTCTGCCACGCCAGGCAGAGACAGCTGCAATTAAAAGAGATAAAACAACTACAAAAACCCCCACTACCTTTCTTTTACTCCTCCCCTTTACCTCGCTCTCATCTTCCCTCTCCTCCCTCCCTGTCTCTCGCCCTCCCTCCTGCTCTCTGTCTTTCTGTTTCTTTCTTTTCTACATGACCAGGGGGTGCTGTGTGATTGACAGATGGGAACGAATAATAATTTTTTTTTTCGCAACCTAAGGCCATCGCCTGTGATTGGCTTGCAAGCTGACATCTCCAAACCTCACTTGCTCACCCCCCCCACCCTACCCCTAATACCGGCCCTGTGGAAGAGACATCCAAAGGGGGGAAAGTAAAGGGAGAGAGAGAAAGGGAGAGAGAGAGAGAGTGAGTGAGAGCAAAGACAGAGAGAGAAAAAGATATCTACCTTGGGGAAGAACCTCAGAACGAGGGAGGGATAGAGAGGACGGGTAGGAGCGTGTGTGTGTGTGTGTGTGTGTGCGCGCGCGTGTGTGTGTGAGGGAGACACTTACTCTCCTAACTACTAGGAGACAGACACACTCTCTAACTCAAAGAAGAAGAAGAACAACAACAAGAGGGAGCAGAAGAGGAGAGGAGGGGGGAAAAGATATCTGAACTTATTTTAGTTCAAAAATTTTCAATTCAAAAAAATCCCTCCCCCCTCTGCCAAGCAATCAGGCACTTCTCTAAAAAACCTGTACCTCCTGGGACTTCAATTTTTTTTCCCTCTCCTCACTGGAAATTATATGTACTGATCAATTTTCTCCACCACTCAAACAAGGCATACCTCATGGATTTGAATCTGATTGGATATATGGTGTGTTTGTGGTTGTCCAGCTCCAGAGTGCTTGGAGGCTATCCCATCTGGTGGTGAGTACACTATTCCCCATCCCTTTTCTGCATCACTTTCTCCAAAGCGCTATGGAGAGGAATGGTGGTCAGTGATCATTTTATAGGAGGGGGGCAGAAACTGTAAGCACTTTTTACTTTGACTGCTTGGAAAAATGTCCTCCGCTCAGGTCCAAAAACTTCAAACCTCAGCCTGTGCTGTAACGGAAAAGACTCGCTCCCGTCTCCTCTCTCTCTTTCTCTCTCTCACATATACTCTCTCTCTATCACTTTTTAGCTACACTTTCTCTTTCAGGTCTTATTTCTCCATCTCCTGAGTTCATTGTTGTCATGTGCAAAATAAGCTGGAAATCTCCTGGTTTTAGGGCGAAGTACGAAGGAAGTTTGGTGATTAACGCAGATGGTTCGAGATTTGAAGTAGCAGTTAAGGTTATCAGCATAAAGGGAAAATCAGATAATCTGTTTTATTGTCCCTGCCTGCAGCTGCCATAATGCAACCAACCAAAAATTTGCTAATTGAGCAGTTGGTGGGATTGTTCATTCAGTTCATCTTCAATGCTCGGAGTTGAAACTAACTCTTTAAAACAGAGCAATTGGACAAATTTGGTCATTAAAACTGCAGACTTCCACCTGACATTAGTAGTAACATGCTATCTGGATACTTTTTTTACATTGCCAGCTGACTCATCCCCTTTATATTTGTGCTCGTTTCACTTTTGGAGCCAACGGCCCAAAGACTATACTGTATTACTATCTACTTATTTAAAAGAAAAACTCCACATCAGTACATTGGTTATTCATTTTTTGAATCACATTGGAGCGAGTATGTATTTCTGTAATCTGATCAGAACAATGACAAATACCCACAATCAATGTGACAGAATGAGAGGTGTTTTGTGAGATGTGGTCTGGGGAAAAAAAAAACATAATTGAATATAGCCACATTGGGCATGTTCTGTTGGTTTATTCACTGTCTCACTATAAAATATTATTTACCTTCCTAAATCTTACAGTTACTGTTAACCTTGCCAAGATGTTGAATTTATAAGTCAGGGTTTTCCCCCCTTATTTTAATATTAGGAGATCACGTCTTCCTCAAAGTGCTGATGCTCAGAAATGGCAGTCTTGATATGTTAGCGACCTGGTTAGTGCATGTTTATAGCATGAGGCTGTTTTTCCGCAAAATATTTGTGTGGGCGTGACGCCTCTACTGGCTTACAATGCGTTACGTGTCAGAACTTACAGGCTCTGGTAGCCCCCAGTTAGCATGTGGTCCCACTGCTTTCCAAACCACGAGCATCTTCTGGTTTCGCTCACCAATGTGAATGCTGCCAAACACACAATGACACATGCAAGACACTAACACAGACAGGCATACACACAGTTTTAAACACAAATTACGATACATTCAAGACACTTATACATACAGTACAAACACACACACACACACACACACAAATACAATTTTAAACACACAGGCATAGACTATGTTACATCCACAAGACACTTACACACACACACGCACACACTCACATATACAGTTTTAAACACACAGACACAAACTGTGATGCATGCAAGACACACAGACACACATACACAGTTTTAAACACACAGACAAAAACTATGATACGTTCTAAACACTTAAAGACACACAAATACACACAACTTTAAACACACGGACACAAACTACATGTAAGATACATGCAAGACACATAAATGGAAATACATACACACAGACACAAAGTACATGGAAGACATTTACATAATGCACATAATTTTAAACACACCGACAAACACTGTGACACACTTAGAACATTTACACATATGCACAAGAAAACGCTCACGTCATGGATCGGTACACTTAAAAGCAAGACAGATTCACTCCACCACTGGCATCCAGCAGGAGCAGACAGAAATGACAAAGAGAAGAGAGAATGTGTGTGTGAAGGGCCCTGCAGCTGTGGCACTAACCAAGGTTTACATGACACCGCTGTAATGCGCAATAGCAGCTACAAGGCACGGGAGCTTTGATTTGGGGGAACACATTTGGCTAGGGCAGGGAATAGATAGTGGAGGGGGGGAGGGGGTAAAGAAAGGGGTAGTGTAGGGTAGAGATGAAAAGAAAAGGTGTATGCATATGGCTCGAGGTGAATGGGCAGGTGCTGAGGAATGGGTGTCGTTTCGGCCGTCATCACTACTCTCTCTCCTTCTCAGACACACACACACACACACACACACACACATACAGTATACTCACATACACACACGTCACCCACACACACGTCACCCTGGGGTGTCGGGCAGAACCACAGGGGACAAAATGAGATGGCTATGAGTTGCGTCAAAGAGTCAAATGGTGCCGGGTTTCAGTCAGAGTACCTCATTTTCACATGGACAAGCATGCGTGAGCGCACACACACACACACACACACACACACACAATCACCACTTTGACAGAACACAGGTAACATTTGCTCATAAATTCTCTGTCCCACAGAGCAGTGTTAAGTTTTGCCTGCTGCCATGTCTTGGAGCCAGTTGATCACACAAGACACTGAAAAAGGGAAAAAATGCCATAAATCACAACCAAGAGGATTTGGGAAGATGAAATCTGTCTTTTCAAGAAAAAACGCTGCCTTTTTTCTTCAACCAAACAAAACAAAAAAATGGGAAATTCCCTACAAAATAAAAAAGAGAAAAAAAAGATAAATCAAGAAGAGCTAAATGAAACAAGCCAGAGAAAAACAATGTGCATTACAGAAGTAGATATTTTCATGTAAAAGGGCCTTTGTCAAATAGCCTAATTTCTCAATACAACTGTCAGGCACTCTTCTGTGCCAAAATCACAATGATTAAATAGACTCTATGGTAAAGTCTATTACCAATTCACAGTAACAATTTAAGCAGCATTAACAAAGTGCACATTAGTGGTCAAATCAATGTTTATCCTAGGCACAGCACACCATCTCATACAACACCCTCAAGAAAACCTTCAAAAGCAAACTTCAACGGAGGAAAATGATTGATAATGTGTTGTGTTTAAGTTCTAGAGGGCTGTGATTTGTTTTACTACTGTGCACTCTTAACTGTAATGGTTACTTGTGTAGTTGTGAAAACTCCAAATGAGTTGAGGATGCACCGTGAGGGCTTTCCAAAGCAAACACGCCATTGAGATGTGATTCATAAGCACAAGAGGGATCCCAACCTGTCAGCCTGGTGCGTTTACACACGTCTTAAAGACGATGAGTGAATCCTAATGCTAAGACTCAATCAGCCAATCACTCCAAATCTCTACAAATACCAGACAAAGAGCAACATGCCATCTGTGGTTTACTCCCACAGCGGTGCCGCAAAAACCGCCATACATTTAAATCCAGCTGGCTTTCCAAACTATCATCTCCATCTGTTCTCTATCAAAACTACTGTTTGACTACCACTGCACACAGCAGCTTAAGTTGTGTGTGTGTGTGCACATGTGAATGACCCAAAATGATGGACTCAGAAGTTGACCTGGAAGCAGATTATAAAAAACCTTATTAGACAGGGGTTATCTTTTAGCAGCTTTGGACGACCTACAGCTTTTGTATAGCCTTTTGTGTGTTTAGTGTATCCTGAAATCGATATTTAGAAAGTAATGATGACAGTGTGAAAATCATCTTGGGGGATAATTAACTGTAAGAAATGAAATGTAACCATTTAAAATAAATAAATACATTTAAATCTGCCAACATTATCAGCTGTTGGTATTACCTAAAAGATGGTGGTGGTGCATTTTGCAGATAAGGAACGTCTGAAAGTCATAATAACAATTACAACATGAAAATCATTCCTAAAGCAAAAACAAGATTTTGAAAGCAAGACGAAGTCGAAGTAATAAGTAAATCTAAGTAATAAGATCTAATGAGAGGGGAGTAGTTGTGCTTTTTTCCCCTGGTCTTTTCGTGTGCATGTTTCTCGGGGTCTTTTTTCTGGCTGAGCCCTGCTGTGGAGCCTGCTGAAAGGACCTGCGCTGTGAAACCAGTGGGGACTCTGACCTGCTCCGGCCGACAGTCCTCTCCGCGCCACCGCCCTCAATGGCACTGTGGGACCCATCTCCCAGTCTCAGGAATGTCATTATCCCACCAAAAAAAAAAGACAGAGGGAGAGACCCACCCAACACACACACACACACACAGGATCACTTTAATGATACTCAGCGCGAGAAAATCCTGCCCTGTCTATGGGGCGCTGTGTGAAAAGATCAAGGATGTTCGGGGGGCATTACGGCAACCACTTAAGAGGGCAGTCCTGAAAGAAGAATGAAGGGCTCGGAGGAAAGAATGTTATTCTTGGGACTTACGGGTTCAATATCAATAGCAACGAGTATCTGAAGGGCTGCCTGTGTCCTCTGGATAGGGTCAAAGGCATTCTAAAGGGGCTCAGGACAAATATAGCCTGAGGGCTGCTCCAAATACAAGAGGTTTGGGTTCCTTGGCTAATGAAAACAGTGTGCAAGTTGCTTCCGGCTTTTTGTCACATATATTAGGATTAGAACGTTTTCTATCCTTAGATCGAAATTAGTCCATGGTGAGGCTCTGCACTAAGATGCACTAAGGCAGAGCACATTGTGTATCATATATGCCATAGACTGCACACACATTTGCTTGTCTAGTTCCAAACAGACACCAGACACCAGACACTGATGTAAAGGAAGGTCTGTAGAGGACAAGAGGCTCAGACCAGCTCAAGTACAGGTAGCTGGGAGTCAGCAAGGTGAAAGCAACACCTGTGCTCCCTCCCTGAGACCCTGGACCTCTCCCAGGTTATCGCTCAGGTCATCCCATCCAACACAATGAGAGAGACAGAGAGAAAGAGAGAGAGTGAGTGTGACAGACGTGAAGGGAGGGAGGTAGAGCAGGAGAGGGTATTCAGGGGGACAGCCGTGACCTGCAGACAGATATTGAAATCAGTCTGATCTCTGCATGCCTTGGAGACGGATAGATGGAGGATAGGGTTACTTATCAGCCAGAATTGTACACACACAATTTCTGCAGTGGCTTAGTTTTGATGCTTGGATCTAATAATCTAGGATTTTATCAAAAAAGGCAGGACACACTATAAAAAACACAGACACATTTTTTTCCTTCATACTTATCCACATTTTAGTGTTTTGATGCAGTCCCTTTCTAACTGGTGAAAAATATTAGCCAAGAAGAAGAGCAAGTTCTATGCATTACAATGCACAGTGTTTTGATGAGTAGACAAATGCCTGTAAAACACATGCTCTTGGTTTCACTAAAATACAGTTGTGATGCTTTCCATATGGGGTGGCACAATGCTAACTCCTCACAGATGGAGGTGGGAAAGGACATGATCCATTCACCAGTAATTAGACAGCAAAGCTGCCTGGCCTACATTCACACTTCCTGACCCACTCTGAGGGGCAGATAGCAGATGAAGATCCCAGTTTCCGGAGCTTTCTGCATAAGTGTGAGTGATGTGCAACTCATCCTAAAAAAAAAATAGACTGCTATCCAGCCTGTCAACTCCGACTCAGCCCCTCTTCTCAGCAGCTAGCACCCGCTCGCTAGTTAGCTTCCTGACAGGCAGGTTCACAAGTTTACAGCTCCCTGTTTTGACTGCAGGGGATCCCCATCCCTGGACTATCTTTGTGTCTCTACAGAGGACTCGAGTATAGGAAAGAGACAGAGAGTCAGACAGAAAGAGAGAGAGAGAAGAAGAAGAAGAGAGAAGAGAAAAAGAAAGAAAGCAAAAACAGGTTAGAACATTTTTCAAGGAGTGCTGTCATTATTTATCTGATCAGCCCTGAGCTGTTGGATGGCTTTTCAAAAAAAAAGTGCAACAAAAAAAAAAGGGGAAAATACAAAACAAAGCGGTGCATCACAAACTGTCTAGCGCGTTCCAGAGATGCCCTTGGGGGCAGGTCTACAGTCTTTGAGAGGGACTGATGTGTATGTGTACGAGTTTGTGTGTGTGTGTGTGTGTGTGTGTGTGTGTGTGTGTGTCAGAGAAAGAGAGAGAGAGAGAGAGAGAGAGAGAGAGATAGAGAGAGACATACAAGCAACGCCTTTTGTAGCAGCACCTCCCTGCCTTGCTGCCTTGTCCTTATGCCCCATCACCTCTCTGCTCTGTAATGAAGGTACAGAGTCCCTGTTTTACACAGCATGCCAAGAACCACTTCAGAGCTACAATTACTGAGGCCGGCCCATGGCGACAACATAGAACATTGAACACAAACAGCATGCGGCGACACAAACACACTACCTTACTCTACTGGGGACTCAACTCTTCTTATCATTCTCAGTTGTGATCTTTAATGAATTTGAATAATTGCATAACCAAATATAGCGCTTGGGATGTGCTGGCGTGAAGAAGATGAGCTAGTGTGCACACGTAGGATGAACCTAAAGAATGACTGGTATTCATTAACAAGCACGCAACATGCAGTGGAGGACATGGTGAAGTATATCTGTCTTCTCGTTTTGACAATACAGACTTTTGCTCAGGTAGACTCGTGTCGGCCAGATGAAGTCATGTATTTTCCCATGATGTAAAAACAGTTCTTGTGTTTATGTTTGGGAAAGATACAAGAATTCCATACACACAGACTGCCAAGATGGCTTAAATCAATCACAAAACAATGTAGACTACTAAGTCTGTTAGGCTGCACTATGTTAATGTGAAAATAAATTTGTGTCAGCCTATGTATAATCCCAAAAATTGGTCTAGCACTAATCAATGGAATTTCTAACTTGTGCCATTGTTCTTGCTTGTATATTGGGTCACATCTGGTCCTGGCTTTTAGAGCAAAGAGACCAATATGCCACTGAAACACTGCATCACGGGAACACACTGTATTGCAAAGGATTCTGGGAGATGGGCATAGTGCAAGTAGCAACAGAGAACTACACACACAAAAATATACACACACAAGCTCGCGCGCACACGCACATATACACATGCACATATACACATACACATACACAAACACACACACACACCACCCTACTTTCCATGAGTCTTTGAACAGTGCCTGAGGAATAAAGCGGATAGGAATGGATTGTGACAGGCCGGTTCTCTCTCTAATCCTTCTCATCTCTTTTCTCGCTCTCTGGGCCCCATTTCAGTCATGGTGCCATGGGCAAACATGCTTTTCACTCTTTTAAACACATAAAGAGATACGTTATTGCCGAAAAATGCTAAACTTTCCCTTCTAATCCACAAGCTTCAAGTAGGCTAGGCCTATGAGGCACAGCGAGATGGACGAGGGAGATGATGGTTTGCTGATGTTAATGGACATGGTTTGTACTAAATTGCATTGCTCTGTTAAGACGAGACATTTTTTTCTTTCATGAACGAACTATAGTAAATATATAGGCCTATCTCCCATCACAGGTCAAACTTTACACATGTTTAATTACGTTTAAAGTAACCTTAATACCACGAAACAGAATAAACGTACAAATAAATAAGATTTTCTTCAGTAAATATTAGCTACCACTTTTATATTTCAGAACCATTCCAGGTGACGTAGCCTAATCTTACTTTTGTGTGTAAGGTAACGTTCTGTGTTTTTTTGTTCAGTTGCTATCTGATTCGTTTTCTCTAAAACGTGGTGCGTTCATGCCTGAGACCCGTTTCCTTTACTCAAAATCTCTGATGTCGGCGTATGTTACCCGTTATTTGTTAAATATATTGGCTATTAAATTGTTATTTTGACAAAGACACACAAACATGCTGTATTTAAAAAGCTGCTTAAAGCTGCTAAAATGGCTAGCCTCCGTCTATATATCTAATCCGTCTATCATCCAATCCAATGCGACACAAATCTTGTGATATTCCAGTGTTGCTGCTTACGCATGGTTGCCAGGAATTCTTCCCAGTTTGTCTTCACCATGTCTTCACTCGTGACGTCCAGGGAGACGACAGAAATGCTTGAGGGCTAACTAGAGTGATGGCTCCACCGACTGAGTAGGTGAGACAGGACGTTTGGCCTGGTAATGAACTTCAAAACCTCCATATCACGACACTGAGGTCCAGGGGCTATAGGGGTCACTCGTCGTAAATTCACAGCTTTAGAACATTTCATGGTCCCTCTGGCCCTTTGGTTGGCACAAAAGAAATGTTGTCAGAGGTCGCTTTGAGGCAGGTGCACAAAGATTGACCCTCACTTGACATAGAGACCACCCATAACTGCAGCCTATTCTGCTTTGCTTATTAAATATTTTACTGAACAACCCAAAAAGAAGAAAACATTGCAAACGTTATCTAATATGCATATTAATTGTCTATGTGGGTGCTGCAATGCCTCTGTCTCATATCTCTCATAGCTGTGGTTTGCACTGGCCTGTGGGCCTCACGTCACATTGAGCTTGAAAATATTGAGATCCCCCACACTCTTAGCCATCCTCAACATGCACACACCAGCAGCTAAAACACGCAGGAAAACGCCTGTGGGCTAGAGGTGGCCCTCAGACCTGCACAGACAAGCACCTGTTTTGAGGGCCTGGAGTTTCTCAAGGCTTCTCCCCTCAGCTCTCACCACCACCCTGCACACCCCACACTCCCCTCACGCAAACATGCCGAGTGGTGCGGATTCCCCCATCACACTATCGGTGTGTATGGGTTTGTGTGTGTGTGTGTGTGTGTTCCCAGCCTCGTTGAGACAAGTTGCTCACAGTTGTATTTGAGATATAATGAAGTACTGTATGTAGTGTGTGAGGATCAAGGAAAAAGGTTTAGGGATTAAAAGCCTAAGATATCACAGCCTCACGTTGGAGAGTGAGGAATCCTCTCTCTCTCTCTCCCTCTCTTTCTCTCCCTGACTATCTCTCTTTTACTGACTCTCTCACTCATGCGCGCCCAGGAGACTCCTGTTTGGCACACACGCAGCCAAAATCAACTGAGACTCCTTCTTTCATCTGCCTGAGAGGCAACAGTGTGAATCCTGGACAAACAGAACCTCCCCACCAACTCCCACCCTCAGCCCCCCAAGGCGGTGTGCCCTGGAAGCCTCTGGTTAGGTAATTGACGCCATTGAAACGCATCTCTACACTTCAGGGCCTTAAGCGCATCACCAGTTGCACTTCTCTAGGCCTGAGAATGACAGGAAGCTAAGCACTATGTATACAAGTGTGAATCTAGAGAGGGCGTGTGAGAGAGAAAGAGAAAGAAAGAAAGTGACTGAAAGGCTGTTTAATATATGATGGGATACGGACCAAATGTCTATTATGAATGGGCTTACAGTATAAAAACACAGGGTGAGATACTGATACCGTGTGTGTGTGTGTGTGTTTAAGGCTAGCAGACTGTGTAATTATGCCACTTACTTGCTTAGTCACTTGATAGAGACAATGAGTGAGAGAAATAGAGAGAGAAACCGACAGAGAGAGAGAGAGAGGGAGAAGGAGCAAGGGAGGAAAAAAGAGGGCTTCCAGGCAGCAACCGCACAGCCCTTCCTGGATGTGGACTGGCAGTCGACTCAGGTCGGCACAAAAATAATTATTGCAGGAAGGGAACGAGGGGATGACTAAGAAGAGAAAAAGAGGCGTGATTACACACCTGAGCGAACCCCTTGCTACACCTGAAAATAGGATTAAGTCGGTTCACCTTGGAAAGAAGTGAATAGGAGGCTGTACAGAGCAATGCCACACAGACTACATGCCATTGCCTTGTTGTAAAAGCAGTGGCTTGCCTTTCACCCTACATTGTGGAGTATGGAGGTGATGGGAGTGCGGCAGATAATGTTGTGATGAGAAATAACCACACCTGTTCATTAGGGCTTTTTGTTGTTGTGGAGGACAGAAAGGGACTAATGAAAACAGTGACTGAAAAAAAAAAATCTTCTGAACCTCTTCCAGGGTTCATCTTATTCATCTGTATCTGGCTTGTCTTTTCAGCACATGTGCACATTCGTACATTGGCACACAAACATATGCACGCACACATGCTCATGCTACGCAGCTCACACACAAATATGTGTGCATATTTTCTGCATATTTTCATATATCTATGCACTCTCTCTCTTTATATAAACCCTTGCTACCTGCACAGACTGGAGAAACATAGACGTAGTAGAAAGAGTGTGTGTGTATGTGTGTGTGAGAGAGAGAGAGAGTGTGTGTTTATGTGTGTGTGAGAGACAGCGAGTGTGTGAGAGTGGGGGGACAGCAGCAGTAACCGTAGTATTAGTAGGTACTGTATATCAGCACCAGTAGCATTAGCGACAAGAGAAGGAACAGGTACAGCCGTCATCTATCAGAGGCGTCTGTGGGAGGATTGGGTTGCAGCCCGTGGGGGACCTGAGGTCATCGGCACGGCACCTCTGATCAGGAGCAACAACTGCTTGTTGGCCCACGCATTGTCCTGCCCATGACTAGCAACAATGGGTGGCTGCTCTGGCCACCTCCAGAGTTCTCTGTGTTCGTTTCCCTCGGAGAGATAGAGAGGCACACTGACGTCATCGCTGGCAGGGCTGCGCTGTGTTGTGCCTCAGAACGGTCATACTGATCTCACTCTTTTGTCATGGTCTGTGGTCTTAGCGCACACATGCACACACACACACACACACTCTCTCCTAGGCCCTCACTTGTCAAACACACACACACACACA
>JAGFZM010001651.1:992452-1055240 GCA_017657215.1 Limnothrissa miodon | reverse complement strand
CACACTCTCTCCTAGGCCCTCACTTGTCAAACACACACACACACACACATACACCCCCCCCCTCCCCCCACCAAACCACACTCTTTCCTAGGCCCTCACTTGTCAAACACACACACACACACATTGTACATTGGCATATATGGCATGAAACGGCACCAGAATCCATGACCTTTCTGAACCATAGGTGCAGATATTGTCCATATGTTTGTGCCGGGGATAACTGGCTTTGCATAGCCCTGGAGCATGTGTTGTCTGTGCTCTGCCACTGGTGTGAAAGTGAGCGGTGTGGACATCTCTGTGTCAGCTCTGGATGCACACCAGCATGTCCCAGGGGACTGAAGGGATTTACGACCCTGCAGCTGAGAGAATGGCTTCCACTTCACGGGGCGGGGAAGCACACAGGATGTGTGTGTGTGCTTGTGTGTGTGTATTTGTGTGTGTGGTTTTCATTTGGAGAGCACCATGTGTTCACAAATAAACAATAACACATGTATGTAGACACACACACACAAACACAAACACATACACACAAATCCCCTAAATATTTCATGGCAAAGACAATCTTGTTTTGGGAGGGCGCTGGAGTGGTTTTGTTTGAGCCTGTCATAACGGCATGCATGTCAAAACATGGACATCACCAGCATTGTGCGTGTCTGTGTGTTTGTGTGTGAGCGTGTGTGTGTCTGTGTGTTTTCTCCTGCTGATCTCAGGGAGAAAAAGCAGGCAATTACAATTAATTACCTCAATGAAACTATAATGGTTTCTGGCAAGCCTGGCAGATCTAGCCTGTCTTGGTGTGCTGATGAATCCATGTCGAAGCAAATGCCAGGCCGCTGCAGAAGCTGAGAAAATTGCCTCCTGTGGGTGCCCACAAAGCCTCATGCACTCTCCTGAGACGAGCACACACAGAGAGCCACAGCACACAAGGACACTAGATGCACTAGACACACACACACAGCTTATATGTCCACTCTCGTCAATGTAGACAGGTACAGTACAGTGCGCTTAGTATACTTAATTTTTTACTTTTGCAAACCTAATGTGTATGCATATGCATTGATTTACATATGTATACAAGCAAACATATCCGTGCTGTCTTACCCTGTTCTCTGATAGGCACCTGCTTTCTGTGAGTGCAAATGTTTCTTTACAAAGTGTAACTGTGTTAAATGTCTAATATTCATGCAGTATAACTCATGCATGCATAATTACATATTTCGTTTTTGCTGGAAATGCTTGCTCAACAATAGTTATTATAGCTTATTTGTGTCGACGTACGCGGCACCACGGGGAGAACAAACATGTGTTCCTGGAAGTGTAACCTCTGCAGGCGTGTGTCTGTCATCATGTAATATTCGTCGCGGCTCACGGGGGCAAGTGCATGCCGAGCTCAAG
Source organism: Limnothrissa miodon (assembly GCA_017657215.1). Taxonomy (NCBI): domain Eukaryota; kingdom Metazoa; phylum Chordata; class Actinopteri; order Clupeiformes; family Clupeidae; genus Limnothrissa; species Limnothrissa miodon. The sequence goes on along the minus strand of JAGFZM010001651.1, from coordinate 1,053,845 downwards.
GGTTCACAGAGTGCGGTACCCCAGATGTCACTGGCACAAACACGCGCTGCCCTCGGGCTCCTAGGGGCCAGGGTTGGGGGGCGGGGGTGCTATCACTCTACCGACTGCACTGACAGGGCAGGAGTGGAGGTGGATGAAAGGGTCTTGAAATAATATTCTGTCTCTTTCCTTACTCTGTCCTTGTCTTTCTGGAACCCCTGATTAACTGATTATCTGTGTTCTATCATGACTCTCTATCCACAATCTTTCTCTCCCTCTCCCTCTCTCCACCTGCAGATCTTTTTAAGCTCTTTAAACACCCAGCTGTTTCCCTTCCTTCTTTCTTGTTTCTTTTCTCCTTTCTTCATTCAATTCAATTCAATGTGTAAAAATGTTTTTTTCCCCTTTCTTGCATACGGTAAGTTCATTCCTTCCTTGTCTTTCTCGCCCTCTTACTGAGTGTGTGTCTGGTGTGTGCAGGTCGCTGGCGCTGGGGCAGCAGTACTCCTCGCTGGGCTCGCAGCCCATCCTGTGCAGCTCCATCCCGGGTCTGGTGCCCAAACAGCTGCGCTTCTGCCGCAACTACATCGAGATCATGCCCAGCGTGGCCGAGGGCGTCAAACTGGGCATCCAGGAGTGCCAACACCAGTTCCGCGGCCGTCGCTGGAATTGCACCACCATCAAGAACAACTTGGCCATCTTTGGCCCTGTGTTGGACAAAGGTACAGTCACATACACACACACCAGGGGCAATTATAAAGAACAAAATCATCTCTGCTGAATGGATTAAAATCCATTTATCACTTGATAAAGTATCAATACAATTTCACTTATAAACAGAAGACTACTAATTTGTTCTTAGTATCATAGTAAGGAATTCAAATCATTGTTGCACAGTAAGTGAAATCATTGTCAGTTGAATTGTTCAAACAAAAAAGGAAGACACACACACACACACACAGACTCACACACACACACAGACTCATACACACACACACGCACACACACAGACATGAGAGCAATGCTGAATGAACATTTGTGTTGGCTCTCTTTTATATTCCTTCCCTCTGGTAGCAATGGGATTTGGTGGCCAGGGGAAGGCAGAGCAAATCACTGTGAATTGGGCTGCAGGTCAGGAGGGAACCCTGCAGAAATAAGCAAAGAGTATGAATGAAAGAAGCTGGAGAGAGAGAAAGAGAGAGAATATGCCACAGAGGGGTAGGAGAGAGGTGAAAGTGTGTGTATGTGTGTGTCAGAGCAGGGAGGGAGAGGTGAATGAAGGCACCATGAGCAAGTTTGAGAAAAAGGTAGAGAAAAGAGCATGAATGAGTAAGAGGAAAAAAGAAACAGAGAAAGAGAGAGGGAGAGAGAGAGAAAGAGAGAGAGGGGGATAGAGAAGGCCAAATAAGATTACAAGTGAGAGAAAGGGACTGGGGGGCTCAGCTCAACCCCTACTGTGCGTGAAGGCCAGTGCGAGCCATCTCTCTCTGTGTGCCCCGGCTCTCGTCTCCCACGGACGGCCCATTCACACGCCCTTTTGACTCGGGCATGGAGACGGCCTGAAAGGGAAGCTCCAGAACCTTCCACGAAGCAACAAGGTGCAGGAACAGAGAGAGAGAGAGAGAGAGCCAGGAAGAAGAGAGAGAAAGAGAGAAACACTGACAAAGCAAGAAGAGGAAAAAAGAGCACTGGAGAGAGGAAGGGAAAAGGAGGAAAGAAGGGAAGGAAAAGAAAAAAGAGGCCAAAGGAAGAAAGAAAGAAGGAAAAAAATGAAAAGGAGTCTTTTGTAGGCACCTGGCTGACAGCAATCATGGTCAGGACTGTAATGATGGCCACTGGCAAACAAATGCTAAACAAGTGTCAACAATTCATAACTTGACAGGCTGCAGCTCTGAAACAAGATCAAGATCAACAAGATGAAGGTTTTTATTATTTGATAATGGTGGTGGAACAGGAACGCCTCTAACAGCAGTTTTGGGCAGAGGTGACAAACAGACCAGCGGGAGGACAAAAAAAGACAGACAGAGTAGAAAGATGGAGGAGAAGACAGATGGGTAGACTGCAGAGGCAGTGAGAGAGGAGGAGGAGGGAGGGTAAAGGGGGGATGAGGGGGAGGAAGGGACACAGAGGGGTGAAAGGGGTTTTAGGGTTTGTGATCCGGGGTGGAGAGAGGGCGTCTGAGGGGCCTTTTCAACGGTTCCTGGTTTGAGTCAGGGGGGCTTATTCAGGGAAAAAGCCATGTTTGGATGCGGCTGATCATTCCAGAAAAGCAACGTTAGCCAATTTGTGTGTGGTTGCTTGTGTGTGTGTTTTTTATGTATACTTTGTGTGTGCGTGCGTGTGTGTGTGTATGGGGAGGCTCAGGATGGAGTGGTGGGGGTTGATGGAGCCGGGGGGTGGGGGGGTTCCTTTGGGGAATGCCAGCTTCAGCTCTGGGTAGTACACTGTGTTGGGGCTTGGTGCTGGCGGGGTGCTGGGGTCCCTTTGTGTGTGTAATACAGTGTGACACCAGGGAGACAAAGGCGGATTCATGGGCCCAGCAGGTAGCAGGAGAGGCGCCCCCTTTGGCCCTCCGCCAGCGCTCCGCTCCGGTCCCGGAGCTCCGGGCTCACAGGCCCCTGTTGTGGCCAACCCTGCTGGGTCTGCCAGCCTCTCTCTCTCTCTCTCTCTCTCTCATTCTTCTCTCCTCTCCTCTCTCCTCCATCCTTCACAACACCAAAGGTGCTTGCGCAGTACAACACACGCTTTTGGATCACTATGCAGATTTGTGTGTGTGTGTGTGTGTGTGTGTGTGTGCATGGGTTTGGATGTGTGGGCACACATTTTAGTTTCATTTTACCACTCACTCCACGAGACACAATTAGGTGAAAATGAGAGGAGTATATAAAAACACAAGACAACAAATAGTTGAGGTTGCTATCATGTTTCTGGACTGGTCTGGGGCCTGTGAGTGAGCTGTTTATATAGTATTTCCCATAGTTAACATGGTTGCAGCAGTGGGGATTGGGTGACACACATCACAGCCTGCCAAGAAAGTGGATCAAATTTCACAAGCATACTGTATCATCAGCTGAGTATTACGTCATGTGACTTGGTGCAGAGAAAAAAAGGACAAAAGGAAACAAGGGATGGGAATATGGGTGTCAGCTTTAACAGAGGAATCAGAATTGTCTGTTATGTGTACTTGCATCCAAAACACCGGACACCAAAACATGCTTCAGCGGATAGTGTACACACAGAAATGCACTTAATAGATATAATCTCAAAGAATTCAGTTGGTATTCTAGCTTACACAGTCAAAGAGTAAGAGTAAGAATTAGTCCCCTGGTTTGTAATCATTTGTAATCGTATATAATTGTTTGATCATCCCCAGATTGGTTTATAGTGATTCCAAACATGCATAATTAGAAAAAATATTGTGTGGCCTTTGATGACCACGTCAGCACATCTATATGGATCCCGAGTGTGTATCCTACCTTCTGAGATGATGTCACAGGGGAACACAAGCTGTAGAGAGACAAACATTGAACTGGGAATCCAAACCTCCGCTAACATAGCACATAGACATTGTTTAACTAGGTGAAAGAAGAGTTCGCACTACGTCACATGTTGCTTGGAGTAAACGAAGGCAGTAAGTGACTGTAGCTAAACAAATATGAATGGAATAAGGTGAATCAACCTCCAGTGGCTGAGAAGGCGAGGGTTCCCCTCTCTGGTTTGGGGGGGTGTCGGGGGGTGTGAGGGGTGGTTTGCGTAGGCTTGAGCGCTGCGAGTGTCTGCTGTGATTGTGAAACAATGGTGTCCAGTTACATAATGCCCTGTTGCATTCAAAGGAGGCGTAACACTATCTCTCAACACATGCCTCCAGACAGAGCACGCACACACACACACAAACACACACACACACACAGGCAAACGTACATACAAACACTGAGTGCTAGCTTTCACTGGCCTAGGGGGGCTTTTGAGGAGAGGTGGTGGTTGTGAGGGAGCCGAAGAGAGGGAGGCAGTGAAAGAAAAGCACGAAAAGAAAGAGTAAAATTCCTGAAACCTGACCCCAAAAGAAAGCAAGCGCACCTTTTGTGATGCTGTGGCCAAGGCAGTACCAGGCAGGTGACACAGAGGCTCCGACAATCAGGTCCTAGCCAAGTAGAGCAGAGAGGGGCGCAGAGTGAAGCAGCACTCTCACTTACATGGCAGCAGCACACCATCGCCACTTCAAACCTCGGCAGGGAAACTGATCCAGGGCCTGCAGGCACAGTGACAACACAGTGAAGTCAGGCCAGGCGGCAGCAGTCACACATCTCACACTTACATGCTAGGCTGAGGGGCGATAGAGCTCTGTGTTTGTCTGTTGAAACATCTCTGATTAAGTCAAATGAATGTGGTGAAATGTTACTTAGCCTTGTGTATTGTAGCAATAACAGTATAAATATTACCTGTGTGGACTGTGTTTCTTCTTTAATAATTTTTTTTCGTTTTTATTTTTGTCTTGTTCTTTAGCCACGAGGGAGTCGGCGTTTGTCCACGCCATTGCATCAGCCGGCGTGGCGTACGCAGTGACACGTTCATGCGCCGAGGGCACGTCCACCATGTGCGGCTGCGACTCACACCACAAGGGCCCTCCGGGTGAGGGCTGGAAGTGGGGGGGCTGCAGCGAGGACGCCGAGTTTGGCGTGCTGGTGTCGCGCGAGTTCGCCGACGCTCGCGAGAACAGGCCGGACGCCCGCTCTGCCATGAACCGACACAACAACGAAGCCGGACGGATGGTAAGGGAACACAAAAGGATTACACAACAGGAATAAACACAATAAGAATAAACACAATAACATTGTAAACAAAAACAAAAAAGTGTCAAACACTGGGACTGACGTACTGTAATGATATTTAATTACTCACCAACTGTTTCTCTTTTCTACTAGCCCTTCTTTTCTTATCAAAGCAAAGGCAAAAAGCCAAATACATGTAAATACACACATATGTATAGATGTATGGTACATATTAAAAATACAGTTTCAATTTCAAAACTCTAAACTTATTTGAGGGCAAGGGATAACAATGGATTTGAAATCTTGACATTCGGGGCATGATATATGTAGCTGCTGACACATATGGATGAATAGTGATGCTTAGCTTGTGACACTGGTATGCATAGCCTGTGGAGATGTTATAGCTCTTGGCCTACACCTGAAACCAGGGATTAAGACACATAATTGAAGCAAGGATAGGCTCGTGTTGCCAGTAAGGAATATGCAGTTCAACTGAACATGACCTCACAAGACTCGCAGGCGGGTTCTTCTGACTAGGTCCCATAAATCTTTTTCGCTAAATTCCATGTTTGTTCCCCTCATCCAAGGATAGAAAAGGCTAGCATTGGCAGTCACAACGGTGCTCTCAAACATAAATCCAGTTTACCGTAAGGCAGAGCCTGGGACAATCATTTCCCATTTATCTTTTTTTTTTTTCTGTTCATCACATTTTTGGTGTCACCTCCCAGTCCGGGCCTGATGGCGAAAGCACAGAGACGTGTCATTATTGCTATTATACAGCAATTAAACCTTCAACCGTGTCCCAACACAACACACACTTCATCAAGACGGTACTGCGGAGCACAATTCATCTGCAATAAAACACGGCAGGAGGAGACAGCTAAATTTAATTACGGCCACATTAACTGTAATGAGACAATGAACAATGACGCGCTTGTTGCTTTTGCACAAAGGGGGGCTCCCACTTGCTTAGTGCACTCACGTAACGGCAGGGAACTTTGAGCATGCAACTGAGGTTTTTTTTTTTCTTTCTTGTTGTGGTGCACCTTAAAATCCCCCGAAACCAGCATTTCTTTTGAAATGAGGGGGCAATTACTAGCACCTGAAAGGGCAGAATTCGCATGCCTCTCATAACTTGCATCCTTTCCGCATTCCATAGCGAAGGGGAGAGACATACGGTAGACTTTTTCAAAATTGGGGAGAAATGGCAGGAAATGGCTTGAGGGGGAGATGGGGGTTGAAGGGGGGGTGCACATAGTGGTTTTGCTGGGATTTAAAGAGTCACTGGGGCTGTCAGGGCTTAGCGGATGGGGGATTGGGGAAGGCTGGCGGTGCTGAAGGGCAATACCTGAGACCACACTGCAACAAGCAGCCCTTTGATCTAGGACAGACAGGAGCAGGGGCGCGGGACCACAGGAGCAGCCACAGCAGCAGCAGCAGCAACAGACAGACGACCGCTCTCCTCCGTCAGGTGCCCCAGGCTTCCCCACCTGCCTACACCCCCACCTTACTTGTATCCACACATCTCCGCACCCTCTGGGGGGGTGACAAGATATAGACATGATGTCAGAGGCACCCTTTTAGGTTTCAACTGGGTCTGGACCACGGGCCCTTGAGGGGCCACGGGCACCTGCCTTCAGTTCCGCCACAGCTGGGGAATTCTACAGCTAAATATAGACAGGGTGAATTAAACCAAACAAACCAAAACAAAGTGCTGTAAGCACCAATGGTGTGTGCCTGAACAACCCCCCCGCCCTCCCTCCGAGCGAGGCTTCACAGGCTAGATAGAAAGAAAGATTGAAAGGAACAACGACAGAGAGGGAGAGAAAGAGAGCCACCTGCAGCGCCTCACAGCTGTGTAGCACCTGCAGAACACTGCCCTGTAGCCAAACAGGGAGTGACTCAGAGCTAGGTAGACAAAGTGAAGTTGACTCTGATGGGTGCCCTACAGGTGTATTGGGAAGTCCACATTAACCTTCTTTACACGTCCCACGTAACGGATAGAAAGCACATGTGACGACAACACATGGCCAAGTCGGGAGAAATTGAATTTTTTGGCTGAATGAAGGTTATTGAGGAAATACATAATGTAAACGCTATACTACATAGCATTGGTTAACCGAGGGTGTCAGGTTTCGAAGCAGCACACGCTTGGCAGCTTTAAACTTTCCAAAGACGTGCCATAAATCCTTATTTGGACTCGACTCCTTCCCGCAGCAAACTCAATCCATTTAGCATGTTCTGGAATCTTTTCCAAGCCTAAACTTCACTGTTTCCTTCTCTCCCCGTTCTCTTTCACCCACACACATATGCTCTTTTTCTTTCTGTTCTTTGCTCTCCTGTATCCTTTCCAGACAATCCTGGAGAACATGCACCTGCGCTGCAAGTGCCACGGCCTGTCGGGCAGCTGCGAGGTGAAGACGTGCTGGTGGGCGCAGCCCGACTTCCGTCTGCTGGGCGACTACCTGAAGGACAAGTACGACAGCGCCTCGGAGATGGTGGTGGAGAAGCACCGGGAGTCTCGCGGCTGGGTGGAGACGCTGCGCGCCAAGTACGCTTTCTTCAAGCACCCGACCGAGCGCGACCTCGTCTACTACGAGGGTTCGCCCAACTTCTGCGAGCCCAACCCGGAGACGGGCTCGTTCGGCACGCGCGACCGCGTCTGCAACGTGTCGTCGCACGGCATCGAGGGCTGCGACCTGCTGTGCTGTGGTCGCGGCCACAACACGCGGACGGAGAAGCGCAAGGAGAAGTGCCACTGCGTCTTCCACTGGTGCTGCTACGTCAGCTGCCAGGAATGCACGCGCATCTACGACGTGCACACGTGCAAATGAGAGTGAAGGCCTGGAGGAGAGGAAGGAAGAGAGAGAGACTCAGAAACAGGAAGAGTTTGGAAAGAGAAACAGTTCAAAAACAAAGTAGGCACATACCTGTAACACCCACACAGACATACACAACCACAAAAGTGACAAATGCCTCGCAAAAAAGGTTTCACGATTGCTCCTACTGTGTGATGCCACTGCCTCCTACAGTCTTTGCAGCTTTTAGCCAGTCCATCTGAACAGGCTAGGGTGTACAGTGTTACTGTAATAATGGAATTGCCTGCTCTTGCAGATAGGGTGGTAGTTTGCAGCTTTTAGCCCTCTGAGAAAATCTTGTTCCTGTCCCCAGTCAAATTTATTAATCCGGCCTGGCTTTGCATAGGGCCTGTCCAGCCCGTGAGCCCCTGCTGTCCCCCCACAGTCGTTACAGCAAAGGCTTCAGAGCTGGTCTGCTAATTGTACTTCCAGTACATACTTCCATCCCGCCAGGCCTGTGTGCTACTGCTGGAGAATTTGCTTGAGGTGATTTATAACCCACAACTATAAATCCAAGTGCCTTGTCACTGTGGTCTCCTGGCCTGGGGCTATAGGCTCACACTGCTTATACCAACTGACACACACACACACACACACACACACACACACACACACACACAGTGGTATGTATATCTGAAGATTGATGTAAAAAATTTGACTTTTCCACTATATGGATCAATCCCCCCCCCCCCCACACACACACACACTCCCCTTTACCTGTGTCACCTCTACGCCCTTGCTTAACTACTGAACACCTCCCTTTTTGCCCTCCCCAAAACCACTGCCTCTCTTCTCCTCTCCTCTCTTCTCCCACGGAGCCTTGTGCCATCACCACTGTCCATTAGCAGGGAGGAAGAGAAGCAAAAAAAAGTGCCTGGAAGCTCTTGTCGCAGTTTTTTATGGCTCTCTACACATTTCTGAAATGTTTTTGACGGGCGGCGCACACATGCGTGCTGGAAAAAGGCAGACATGTCTCTCCCCGTCTCCACACCTTCCTGTTGCTCGCGTCAGCTCGGCACCAAGGCCCCTTGGATATGTACTGCTGTGGGCTGTCAGCGAGTTGACGGTTCACGTACATGTACACACACACACAGAGACTTTCTTTCAATGCCTCTGGTACATGTATTCAGCAACACAACAGAGATAGAGACAGAGCCAATGACTGTTGGTATTTTAGGGGAGAAAAAAAAAACAAAAACATAAATTCTGTCTACATTCATGTCAGTCTCTGTTCCCTGTGTGGGAGATTCATTTATGTGGTATTTTGCCAGTCTTGTGGAAGTGGGGGACAACACTGCCCAGCACCAGGGGGGTTTGTTGGCCCACCTTCTCCCCTCCCCACACCCAAAGGACCCAATGGAAGTCCAGAAAGCCCTTCCTGGCCCGAGCTGCAGAGAACACCCAGAACCAGTGCAGTGGCACAAGAGGCAAAAAGGGGCATTTCTGACAATAGCAAATAAACATCAACGTCAAACAAAAACACACTGATAGGTGCAAATAACATTCATCTTTGCACTTATAAAAACAAACTACTAATGACAATACTAATGTTAGGACTTACTCTAATGATTGACAGTGCTCTGTGGATGACCTAACCTGTTGTAAAGCTGTGGTACAGTGTGCGCCTCATACTACTGTGAAACTTTCATTCATCTCAGCGCCCCTGAACCAGAGGGAGAGAACCATACACAGAGAAGAGGGGGAAGAAGAGCGACAGGAATAAAGGAAGAAGGGTTAGGAAAAGAGGGAAAGGTGTAAACTATGGCGGGGGTGCTCTTTGGAATAGGGAAATGAGTTTGTTTGTATGTGTGTGAATGTGTGAGGTGTATGGTTGTCTAAATAAGAAGTATGTGTGTGTGTGAGAGAGAGGGGGAGAGATATGCGAGTGTGTGTGTCGTGTTTTTGAGAGGTACTGTATGTGAGTGTGTGTGTGTGTGTGTGTTTGAGAAAGGGAGAGATATGGGTGTCTGAGTGTGTCTTGATTTAGAGTGAGGTGTGTGTGTGTGTGTGTGTGTGGGGGGTGGTGTTTGAATGTAAGATGACAGCATGTGTGTGGGAATAGTGTGTGTGTGTGTTTGGGGGAGGGGGCAATGAGATAGCTGGGGTTAGACTGGCATTAACATGGTGGAAGAGACCAATTCAGGTTTCCATACAACATGTTCTGACAGTTCGAGCAGTCATGCTTGCACCCCCATTAATTACCTTAAGGAGATGAAAGCACACAGCAGATGCTGGCGTAGCAGCGTGCTATGCTGCTGCTCCCTGTGCCAAGGCTTCACCCTCTCTACACACCACCCTACACACACCACTTCTCCCCCATCCTTACACAGCATTGCATTTCCACACCTCAACCCATGTGTCCCCCTGCTATATCCAAAGGTTTGTACAAAAAGTTTTAAAGTTAATAATTCCCCTTTTATTTTATAATCTGAGAAAAGGTATGTTTTTATAAATATTATTTATTATACAATGTATATATCTGTATGAACTAAGATTATATATTTGAAGACCTTGCTCGGCTCATGTCTCTCATTCTTTCTCAAGTTCAACTGCTCATGCGGGGATTAGTAATGATGTTTGCCACTAAACACTAAAAACATTTCCATGACTGAATCACTGAATTGTACAATGACAATCTGGTGTTTTGTATGGGTTATCACTGTAGGAACATATGGTTTTTTTTAGTGTTATGCGTGCAAGTCTCCCAGTGTATTAAATGGTGGCATCTTAATCATTCTCCTCCCCCAAGCCTCCATGTCACAATAGAGGCAGCTGCACTGTCATTTTCACACTAGGGTCACATTATGATAAATGGGAGCACTCTGTACTTATGGGAGGCCTGCTCACATACTTATTGTTCCATCTTTTGAATAAAAGAAAGGAGAGAGAGAGAGAGAGAGTGTGTGAGAGGGAGAGAATGGAAAATATGACCTTGCTAAACTGTCAGTAACATACCTCCAGCAGTTCACTTGTGCTTGCAAGCAATCAGAAACAAATGTCGTCAGATTTATTTATATTTAAGAAATGATGGGGAATGTTTCAGAGGAGAGAGATTTGCAATGCAAATTTGTAATATGCATTTGAAATTAGTTTTGAATTTGCAGCCCTGACACCACCTGCTAAATGTCAGTAAATTTGGGTTGGACCTAAATTAAAAAGTAAATTCAATGAGGATGCTAAACACAAACATGGGTGGACTTGGTACAGTACAATACTCCCATACAAACTTCATACCTTCAGTTCCTGAGAACAAATATTCCAGTTTGTAGACAGATATTCCCCTCATTATTTAATTAGGGATCTAGGCATGAATCAACAAGAGCCATTAGGACCCACACAAATCAAGATTTCCATCTGTTCCGTTTTAGTCTTTATTGCAATTCAAATGACACTAGGACAACTGTTTCATAAAATATCTAATATTAATCACATTAGAAACATCAGGATTATAGTATGGCAGTGTGTAATGTTCTTGGCGTCTTGATGCCATGCATTCCAAAACACTACAGTCGAACAGGCGAAGGAAATGAAAAGAAATCACTACACAGCACTGAGATCTACTAGTATTGACTATTCCTTCATTCTGAAACACTGATGTGCAGGCTTGGTTATGTGATGCATGGAAGAGACATCCGCCCGCCTGAGGTCATACTGAAAGGCAAGATAAAGATAGGATAGCTTTGTGAAAGTGCTCTCAAAGGTCATAAGCCCTCTATAAACACTATATAACCACTTATAAGCAGGCACATTGTATAAGGTTCTTATAACATCCTCAGGCTTCGAAGTGTACAAGGTGGCTTGGGGGCTGGATTTTCTCTTATTAAGTCATCCATGGAAAACTGTGAATACATTCCTGCTTTCCACAATACGATCAGGTTTATCGAGGTTTATCTGACAATTCTGTGCTGAAGACTATAGGGGAAGGAGATCGGATCTGGAGTGGTGCCATCCTGACCTGTACATCTCTCCTGCCTGTCTCCACCTTCTCCTCTTCCTCTTCTTCAGATGGTGAAAGGCAATGGGGAGTGGTGGTAAACGAAAACATCAGAGGGAGGGAGAAAAAGAGAATAGGGGGAGCAAAAGGAATGATAGAAGGGCCAAAAGAGAATGCTGGTGATTGAGGGAGCGAGGGAGAGAGAGGGATAGAGAGCAAGCTGAAGAAAAGAAGGATGGAGCCTGTGGCAGCTGCAAGCGCAGTGGTGGCACACACTGGGCCCAAAGGAGTTCGGGTCAGCACGTTGGGTTTCCCAGTGCACAGCAATTCCAAACCCCTGTGGCGATGACATCACCCCCTATAGCTCCAACGCCAATTGCATCGCAGTTTTCCAAACAGGGAATATTGGGCCAGTTAGCCATCATGGGCCTCAAAACAACGGAGGGTTGGCTGTTTTAACCATTCAATTTTTTATTAAAAAAAAAGTTTTTCTTCTAAAATGAAATCTCAGCTTCCCTTTAATTGTGATCATACAAGACCTTCACCTCAAATGAATGCAACTACATCTAGCTAGTTAAGCAGTTTACTCAAAAGAGATGATTCATTGGGTAAAGGCACCACAACAAACTCATACACTCCAGTAAAAAAAAATAAAATAAAAAAATAAAAAAAAATCTTGTTACAAACAACAGCAGTAACAGTGTCATAATTGAGGGTTTTGGTCAGGAAAGGCTCGGGTTAATTAGGAACATAATCATCGTAAAAAAAAAAAAAAAAAATTTAACTGAGGCAAAATGGTATTTAAGATCAAGGGTGAGAAAGATAGATATAAAGAGAGAGAAACAGAAAGAGAGTGTGGTGGAATGATTTGTTGTTATTTGAAGTTTAGACAATTATAATTGAACTCTCAAAGTCTTTCCATATACATGCTTAAACATGCGCGCGCACGCACACACACAGATTTTACAGCAACTACATGGATCCATGTACTAAAAACCAAAAACCTATACAGAGTCTCTCATGGGAGTGTGAGGGTGCCCGTGCAGCAGAGGATAACATGGAGGAGACACCGACAGGAGCTGTGTGCCCTGGGCACATGCAGGACAGCGCTGGGGGGCGGTGAGTGGTGCCGGTGGAGGTAGTTCACGACACCCATTGACAACTCACATCTCGGTGTGTGTAGAGAATGGAAGGAAAAGAGAGAGTCTTCCATTCTTCAATCTCTCTCTCTCTCTCTCTTCCCAGCACAAGCTGCCTGTGGTCTTGCCCTCCTTGGCCACTGTCAGGGAGAGATGAGGCCAGTATGAACGGGAGCTGATGAATGTGTGTGTGTGTGTGTGTGTGTGTGTGTGTGTGTGTGTGTGTGTGTAGAGAAATCTATTCATGACATGCCACACAATGTTTGTGGGGTCTCTCCCACACTCCTGCATTTCATTGACCTCATTCAAAGCACTTGTTGGCCACTGACTCAGTTCACTTGGCACACTTTGCCCCTCCGATGATCTCAATGTCTGCCCTTGAACCCGGCAAAATGCCCCCCTGCTCCTTAAAGTTAGTAACACCACTGCACCCAGACCTGTAGGGCAACACGCTAGCTGGGGTTTGTTGCCTTGTTTCTTTCAGCGCCGATCCCGACTGTTGGTTGTGGACTCACCATGAATGTCTGCAGGGCTTCTGTGCTTCGACAGCAGCGTCACTATATCCTAACATGGAGGTCAGAATCCAACCTGAGAAGACAAGGCACGTCAGGCGTCAGCTAGGCGCTGACGGGCTTTTGGGTGAACAAAGAAACGGGAGTTAAAAGGGGTACTCACGCGCCCTCTTCCCTGAGCAAGGACAGGAATTTTTTAACTCTATATTCGGCGTGCATCTGAAAAACACAAAAACTAATTTTAGTGACACAAACAAAAACACAGACACACACACAGAATAGTATCATCTGCAGCCAGCAATCTCATTCTAAGAACACCCAAGTCGCCACAAGTGTGTGTGTATACATGGAATAATACGTCATCCAAAGGCAAATTTACGTATTAAGTCCTTCCAAGGCTCAACAGACAACGCCACCCACCCACCAATGCACGCACGCACAATGATGCATTTAGGGTGGATGATGAGAGTATGGGTTGTGCGTGAGGCTCAAGGAGATTAAATGGGGTGGGAAGTGAGCAGTGAGTGGAGGCTGAACTATTGACACAGTCAATACAAAGGCACCATCAGGAGGATGTTGAGGGGGTGGCAGGTTTACTAGGTTACATGCATTTCACAGACACGGATGCATGCACTATTCTTTAAAGTAGAGACAGTCGTTGAATATTGGTGAATATTGTCCTTTACTTGCTCTACATTATAGGATTATTTGAAATAGATTGACAGTGGATATTCACAAACTAAAGTATTGACAAATAATAGAGAATACATGTACGTATGCCATAGTTTGCTAATCTTGTAAAACATCAAATCCCTTTAACATACTCCATATTTAACACATCTTAAAACTCCTTAAGGATTTACACAGAGATACGAACAATAAAAATGAGGAGCTGACAAATGGGTGAGAGGTCACCTCACTTCAGAGGGGTCTACCTTCTGAAATATATCAAATATACACTGTGTTCCAAATTATTATGCAAATCATATTTTTCTTAGATTTTCCAAATTACCTATATGAATTTCTAGTCATTGTAATTTTCCAGGTCATCAACTATTAGAGTACAACTGAAAGGTCTTTGAACAAACTGCCCAATGATAAACAATGATTAAACAATAAAACACTCAAAATGCACTGAAATGCATGTTACAAATTATTATGCACAACAGAGTTTCCAAAGTTCTAAAGAACAAAAAATGGTCATTTTGAAATTATAAGCATTAGCAGGTTATTACAAACTGAAAGGTAACTGAAATCAAACAGTATTCAAGTCAAAACTTTATTATAGGTGATTTTACACATTTGCACATAGGACCCCTTGTTCGAAAGGAGCTTCTGAACTCTCCCATCCATTGAATTTGTCAGGTTTGGGATGGTATCTGCTTCAAGTGTTTTGCATGAGAACAGAATAGCCTCCCAGAGCTGTTGCTTAGATGTGAACTGCCTCCCGCCATCATAGGCACTCCTTTTAATGATGCTCCAGGAGGTTCTCAAATGGTTGAGGTCAGGGGAGCATGGGGGCCCCACCATAGGTTTGTCCCTGTTTATGCCCATAGCAGCCAGAGATACAGATGTGTTCTTTGCAGCATGAGACGGTGCATTATCATGCATGAAAATGATCTTGCTGCGGAATGCACGGTTCTTCTTTTTGAACCATGGCAGGAAGTGCGCTTTGAGAAACTCCACATATTTTATGGATGTAATTTTTACCCCGTCACCGTCAGGGATCCTAAAGGGGCCGACAATCTCTCTCCCCATGATTCCAGCCCAAAACATTACTCCACCTCCTCCTTGTTGGTGCCGTAGCCTTGTTTGCATGGGGACATAGGCAGACTTACCCCTTGTAGTCACCTACTCCCCTATAGCAATGTCTAACTTTACTGTAAAATTATTGTATATCACCTATAATAAAGTTTTGACTTGTACTGTACAATACTGTTTGATTTCAGTTGCCTTTCAGTTTGTAATAACCTGCTAATGCTTATAATTTCACAAATGACAATTTTTTGTTCTTTATACAAATGAAAAGTTTGGAAACTCTGTTGTGCATAATAATTTGGAACAAGCATTTGAGTGCATTTTGGCACTTTATTTTTTTTTTAATATACTGTTATCATTGGGCAGTTTGTTCAAAAACCTTTCAATTGTACTCTAATAGTTGATGACTGGAAAATTACAATGACTGCAATTCATATAGGTAATTTGGAATATCTAAGAAAAATATTCTTTGCATAATAATTTGGAACGCAGTGTAAGGGCATTGGGGGACTCCACCGAAGGTCCCAATTCTCCAAACAACAGGGGCCCACTGATTGTGACTAAAATATAAACATTTATATCTTCAATAATATAAACGTTCAAAAATATCTTCAAAAATATAAACATTGATATCTGCAGCATTCCAGAGAGTAGAAATGCTTGAGCTACAAGATGTTAAGATGGGTTGGGGGGGAGTTGGTTGTCTAAAAAAAAAAAAAAGAATGTCAGAGCATGCAACAACTTATCTATCTAATCGCCTATGGCTATTGGAGTAGAAACAAAGGAGTCTAAAAGCATGGAAAAAAGATGAGGATGGTGGGTGAGAGAGAGAGAGAGAGAGAGAGAGAGAGAGAGAGAGAGAGAGAGAGAGAGAGAGAGAGAGAGAGAGAGAGAGAGGGGGGGGGACATAATTATAAGGCTCAAACTAGAAATAGCAAAGTACATCTCTACAATAAAGAAGGAAGAATCACATATATGGTTAAAAATGACAAGAAAATGGCACAGACACCACCCAACATATTTCTGTGCACACTCTACATCCCTCCCTCTGAATCTCCTTATTACGACGAGGAAATCTTTGACACTCTCCAAACTCAGATTAACCACTTTCAGGCCCAGGGAAAAGTGTTGATCTGTGACAACTTAAATGCCAGAACAGGAGCCCTTCCTGATTATTTCCTTCATCTGAGTTGTAATCACATATTTCGTAACAACTACCCTCAAAACATAATTAATTTTGCCCGCCACAAATTTGACAAGTCTGTTAATAAAAATGGGAAATTACTAATTGAACTCCGTAAAAACCTTGGTCTATATCTGGTCAACAGTCGAGTGTGAGGGGATTCGCTGGGAAGATATACCTATAGCTTGTCTCTTGGCTGCTCAACAGTTGATTATATAATTACAGATTTAGATCCATCCTTCCTCCAAGCATTCACGGTCATGCCACCAACACCCCTGTCTGATCACAGCCAAATCACTGTGTACCTCAAAATGAGAGAAATGTCCAACCAACACACAAGGCCCAGTAAGCTGTGCAATACAAGTCAAACCTACTGATGGGCTCATAACAGCAACGAAGAATACTTGAAACCATTGTGCCAACCCAAAGTATATTCCCTAATTGAAACATTTCTAGGGACTTCCCACACACACACACACACACAACAAGGGAGTAAATCCAGCAGTTGAAAGCTTAAACAGCATATTTCACTATTTGGCAAACATTTCTAAACTCAAAACAAACACAAAAACTCACAAAAATAGACATGTCAATGAAAACTGTAAAACCCTGAGAAATAAATTTAGGCTTCTGTCAAACCAAAAACACAGGAATCCTGACAACCCTGCTATACGGTTTCATTTCTATGAAGAACTTAAAAAATACAAAAACACACACGAAAAAAAAAAGGGAACAGTTCACCAAAATACAATTAGAATCTATTGAAGAATCTCTAAATTCTAACAATTTCTTGAATAAAAAGCCACACAGGGAACTTGCCATTAAAGATGGAGAGATATGGACAAACCACTTTAAAAATCTATACAGAAAAAGTTCCATGGCCCCAGAAAAAAATCAACATTTATAACAAAATGACTGATATGGAGAACACAATCAGTGAATACCAAAACCCATTACACTATAGCCAATTACAGACAATGAACATACAGAGCCTACAACCAAAAAAGGCGGTCCTGACGGCATTCTTAATGAAATGCTTAAGAACATGAGCCTCAGCCTCCGTTTGGCTGTTTTAAAACTATTTAACTTAGTTCTAAGCGTCGGATACTTTCCGGACATCTGGAACAAAGGCCTGCGTAAGCAGTAACCTGGGGAAGTTATTTTGCAGCATTCTAAACAGTAGAATGTTAACCTTCCTTATTGAGCATGATGCCTTGAGTCAAAGCCAATATAAATATGTAAACCAGAATAAAACAAAAATGTTTGCTTGCTTTGTAGATTTCCAGAAGGCCTTCGATTCAACTGGCATAGGGGGAAAAACATACAACATAATAAAAACAATGTATTCCAACAACAAATGTGCAATTAAAATTGGTAACAAACAAACAAAATTCTTTACTCAAGAAAGCTTCGTAACTACGTAAGCTTCTGTTCAGTAAGCTTTCTCTCCAGCATTACGTCTGGGTCTGATCCCATTGAACTCGATTTCTCAGGGATGCATTCCACCGGACCAATCAGCGAACGGGGGGGATGGGGGGAGGTGGGGGGTGTTAACGATGACGTCGATCATATGCGCGTTGTAGTCTCTAGCTGGTTGTTTGGCAATCGCGGCCGAGACGGAAGTGTACGAAGCCATTCAAACTGTTTTGGCAAGGCTGCCAAATATTCAAAAATTAAAGTCGGAGCAAGAGCAATGTTTAACCAAATTCGTTGCTGGCAAAGATGTAGTGGCTTTACTCCCTACAGGTTTTGGGAAAAGTCTTATTTTTCAGTTAGCTCCGTTAGTGGCGAAGGAGTTGGCTAGGCTAAAGGCTACCGAAGCAAATCCTATCGTCTGTAAGTGTTTTATGATAGCTTGCTTCACGACCAGCGCATAACATACGTCACGACCAAACGTTAGCGATTGGGTAAAATCAGGACCAATCGTTTCAAACTTCAACAGAGTGGCTACCTACTGTAGAGAAGAAAGACTGTGCACAAAATGTAACCAAGACACCATTGAAACAGAACTTCACTTCTTAAGCAAATGCAACCAATGGAAAGAGATACGTAATCAAAAAATGAATACGTAATTACACAAAATGTAACCAAGACACCATCGAAACAGAACTTCACTTCTTAAGCAAATGCAGCCAATGGAAAGAAATACGTAATCAATTCTTTCCTGAATTTGAAAATATACATCCTGACTTTCCAAACCTAAAAGACATCCAAGTTACTGAGAATACTAAAGGAACAAAAAAGTGCAAGAATTGCAGCCAGGTATGCAGATGCCTGCCATAGAGAGAGAGTGACTCACCTCATTAGTGGACCACATACTGAATCACAGACGCACACACCTACCTGCATACACATGCACATTACCCTTCCACACAAACTGTTTACATGGAGCACACACGCACGCTCCGACACAAACACACACAAACACACAGACACACACACACACACACAGTATGTTTTAATTGTGTTCTGTCCTTTTAATTTTTGTGGACATTCTACTTTTTCTTTGTTCAAGAAATGCTTTGGCAATGCAATGTGTAATTTTGTCATGCCAATAAAGCTTTACTGAATTGAATTGAATTGAGTTGAATTGAATTGAACTGAATTGAATTGAGAGAGAGAGAGAGAGAGAGAGAGAGAGAGAGAGAGAGAGAGAGAGAGAGAGAGAGAGAGAAGTGAATGACTAAGTGAGCGAGAGAAAGAATTGCGGGCGACTGGGAGCAGCATGTCTTGGCAGACTCTCGCTCATTCCTCTCTCTCTGGGTTGGTGGGAGACACTTGATGCATACCACAGCTATTACACACAGCAGCAGCAGCAGCAGCAGCAGCATCCCACTCACACAGCACTACACGCAGTGTCAACTCAGCCACACCAAACTACAGTACGCCAAAACCCCACAACTGTGTTCTAAGAGGCAAGATGTTCCTTCACACAGTTCCACAGTTCTTGGCCACTAATTAGTCACTGACATGAACAATGTGGATTTTAGTAAGCATTTTCACTAATGTTTGTACGTTTTGTGACGCTTATGTGCATCTGTGAGGTGGATATTTCCAATTTAAAAAAAAAAAAAGATTTATGACGATTTCTTAATAAACCCAGATGTAATTCCATAGACACAACAAAAAAAGGGTCTGGCCTGGGGGGAGGCAAAGCCCTTTAAAAATAAATAAATACCCATAAACAATAAATCAAAATTAACACTCTAACTTATGTTAATCTCAACCAGGCTGGTAGCCCTTGCCTGGTGTGTTGAGCAACTCCCCCCTGCTCTACTGGCTGTGCTCTCACCATTCTAGAGCGTTCCCCTCTCCCAGCCTGCTTCTCATTTCATCACCAAGCCCTTTACTAACACTAACTCACATCAACTTGTTCGCAAGAGAGCGGGTGGGGCGGGGTGAGCCGTGCTGTGACTCAGGCAGCAGTCTAGACATGGGTGGGTTGCATGGACATTTTCTAAAGCCATCATTCACACACACACACACACACACACACACACACACCTGCAGGGACATCTCGATGAGCATCAGCAGTTTCTTGATGCCGATCCACACACTCTTGCCCTTCACCTCCTTTGCGATAATGGCCCGTTCCTTTTCCTGGAAGCTACCGAGCATCTGTGCCAAAGGGGAAGAGACGGACAGATATTGCACAAAGGCAAAGACAGAGAGAGACAGAGAGAGAGAGAAAGAGGTTAAAACCACAACACACATCTAAGCATGTTCTCCCAGATTACTCTTATTTGCTGATGCACATAGAAATTAACTGGCGCCCTGTCAGGTCGGTCGGTGCCAGTGAGCCTGAAACCCCATAACATAAAAGGCCACAGCCCTGCACTGCTTTTCAGGTGTTACCTCTCTCCATCAGGCTGCAGGTGTCTAGTAAGTGTTCAGTAGTTAACCTTGCAATCTTAATAGTGTGTCAGCACCTTGTCTGACCTCCCAACACCAAATAAATAAAAAAATACAAATAAATAAATAAATAAATAAACAAACAAACAATTAAACAAACAAACAAACAAACAAACAAACAAACAAACAAACATATACACATACATAGATACAAACAACCTTGCTTCGCATTTCGCATCTGCTGATGGGGACGGGCACATTCATTCTCCCACTTACAGAGCCATCGAGAGAGCTCCCTCTGGTGGTCAGCGTCAGAAGTGCATTACAAGTGCACACTACTGGTGGTTGATTAACTTGGGCCTGTTTTCCAGAATCACAGCTGCAACTATGCCTTTGGGATATGGATGCTAGTTTAGCAAGTGATAACTGTGTCTCTGTTAGGAGGTTAGCAGTGTGTGTGCACTAGCTGTGCCTCTTCCCTTCCCCCTGACCCAGGTGCTCACCTCCAGGGCCTCCACTAGCTGTTCCCCTCGGCTAATGTTGGGGATGTGGATCTTAGTGCTGAAGGCATCCAGCATCTCCATCTCCTGCAGCACGTCCTTGCGACTTGTGGTACCAATGATGAGCAGCTTGCGGCCCTGAGAATCACCAGACAGAAAAACAGACAGACAGACAGACAGACACACACCAAGGCGTCTGTTACATTGATAGACAAGATCAAGGCGGCAAGACCAGAAGACCTAAACAACTTTTTAAAGTCTCCTGATACAACAGACATGACTAACCCCCTTCCTGACTGAGAGGGTCATTCAAAGAACACAGCAGAGAGATGCCAGTATGCCAGCAATACTAAAATTCAACTGAGGTGCACCAGAAAACTGTATTGGACGTCTTACTGGCCCCTGGTTGAAGATGAATGATTTGACTCTCCTGAAACTAGTTTGGATTTAGTCTGATTTAGTATGGATTTAGTCTGGATTTAGTTTGATTGAATCAAGCGGACAAGCTCTTCCTGTCTCAGGAGGGCATTCCATCCTGTTTCTTCTCCACAACACTCGGATGAGCTGGGAAACGACGGTGAACTTAATGAATAATTGCAGCGGGCAGGACATCAGTTTAGTGAAGTTCTCGCATAGTGGCCGAGTGCAACTTGTGCTGTAATAAGAAATACATCCGAAGTTTACCTGGCAAGCCTCCAAAGTCAACCAAACCTCAAACCAGATCTCAGATCCCCCGCACCCCAACATCACCCACTCTGTGTGGCCACGTTATCTGCGCTACTGCACTCCGCCCTACCTCGCCTGCCTCCTCCGATCTCCTTGTCGAACTTGGCCATGGCGTGATGGATTCCCAGAGGCTATGAGAAGAGGAGGGGGATTATGGGCCATACGCACCCCCCCACCCCACCCCACCCCACATCCCTCCAACCAAACCAATCCCCAGTGGCGCGATGCTTGTGTTGGTTGCATGCAGATGAGGTGCCACACAGGCGGCAGAGCTCTGCCAGCTTGCTGCTCTCCCACTGGGTCTCCTTTTCTGTTCGGGGCCGGCTCCCCGCTGGGCTCCAGGGCCACACTGGGCCCCCTTGCTCCCCGCTCCCCGCCATTTTTGGGAGAGAGGAAGGGGGGTGCAGCTCAGCAAGTACCATTCAGCCTTCCTACAACAACAGCGTCAACAACAACAACAACAACAAAAGTTGGAGTAAAAAGCAACACCACAATGTGACAACAGCGGGTGCGCTCACAGAGTCAAGCTATACCCACAACACTGCACCATAGGCTGCGTGCAACACAGCACAGGCCTCCAACCAGACGCGCCTCCAATGCCAACACGAGCGCACAGAGAACCCCAGTGAACCACATGCTGGCCCTTATTGTCTCAAACTGGAGTAAATGTAATTACCCAAGCCACCAGCACAGCCTGGAGCTGAGCATTTACACTTTCCATCCAAATGAATGGAGGCCATAGGAACACACAATTTCTATAAGAGGCACAACTATAGTACCTCAGTCAACGCACAATCAAACGACAAACAGAGCAGTCTTTGACATAATCCTGGTTCCCATACCATCTTAAAGCCAATAATTCACAAAGCACAATCTCTTATTCCTCACTGTACATTAAATCAATAGTTATATATACATTTACCCACATGCATAATATAAATAACCATACCTAACATGTTCAGCATGGTAAAGGGGCACATTTTTGGGCTGCAAAGAGCAGTTAACCGCAGATCAAAAACAATGGTCTTTATCATACTCCCATACATCTCCAGACACAACAAAAACAACATTCCCTCCCAGCAGAACAATTGCACTTAATGGGGTGCAGATTTTAGCAAGAAACACAAATGACAGACACGCCTGTAATCACTCAAAAACACACACACGGCCTGACAAACATATACGCACCAACCGCAGACGCATTTCTTTGTTTGTTTGTTTTTTACACAAACAAACCGGCGGAGTAAATACCATAAATGCCTCCCATTATGGCTCTCCCAGCAGACCTACTGCCCCCTGTCTGGGGCAGTGAGTAATGCATTATCGGTGTGCTGTCGTGTGAGCATGGCCCTACAGTGCAAAAGCTGTAACTGTCTCAACACGGAGGAGTGGGATTCACGAAACCAGGTAGAGCAAAATTCCGGGGAGTTTCAATTTTGGAAACTTTCTATGGGAAATAAGGAAAATTTATGACATTTACTGGAAGAAAACTAGTAATTTTGAAAGAGAGGGATAGAGACATTAGATTGTAAAACATATCATCCTGGCTAAACCAATCAGATTTGCTGCACTAAAGTGTAAAGATAATCTAATCCTCAATCACAGGCAAAGAGCACACTACTTAGCTGAGCACCTGAAGCATGATTATTGACACATGCATCGTGAATAGACCTTAAAATCGACCTATTATAAACATCCTCAAAACTTTGCCCCCGTCTCCATGACAAAATGAGAGTCAACATGAGATTGAACAATTTTTGAGGATGACAATGCTGTCGATCTTTGTAGGGGAAGCAGAAGTCTGACAGGCAGATGTTTTTGGCAAGAGCCCATAGCACCCAGGAGCTCTGCACAGCCTTAGCATGTTACCCCCTCTGTCAAGGTTGCATAGCAACAGTAAAATCTTATACTTGGGTCTCTTATACTTGCATTCAACAGTAACTACACACCTTAAACCTCTACATTTGATAGATTGTTGACAGTAAAACATGGAGTCAATATCTTTTGTTCTTTGGGGTTGCCAAGTGCTTGATATGAGAATGACATTTGGTACAATATTTTTTTGTTTTGTTTTTTGGACTTATGAGCCAGCTCTTGCTGCCAATTTGCCATTTGGTCTATGTAGTACCAAATATCAGCACTCCCCATTCCTGAATGAAAATGATATGTTAACTGACTATTGTTTAGGTCAATATTTCTCTTCAAAATAGTTCAATGAAAGAATAAAAAACTAATATTGGGTTTAGGTTTTTATCACACAGTTGGCTAGGTTATATGACTTGTGTGGATAGTTCATTTCCGTAATTGTAACTTCTTTATAGTTCATCCTAGGCCCAGTTCACTTTGGTTTGGTGAATGTCCTCCCACAGCAGAACACTAGATCTATGACTTAACATATCTAGCCCCTAAATGCTACATATCAGACAGTGTATGTATGGCACAGCCACACCCTGTCTCTGCCCCACATCCCCTCTCTGCACTTACATTTGGAGGTGGTTTCTTCAACAGAACCAGCAGAGCTTGCAGGACCAGATTGGAGAACCGAGGTCCAATGGGGACATAATCTGGAAAGAAAAGTCACACAAAGATTGTTTGTTACTGATGTGGCACTTCCATCATGAGCCATTGCTTGGTAAATAAATGTTTGGGGACGTTTATCCGTCTCTGGGATGCTTACCCAGCAACCGCTCAATGTCATCCACCACCACACAACTTAGCTGTGACTTGTAGGCATCCTCGAAGATCTACAGGGTTGAAGAGAATGTGCATTTTATAACAAAAGACAACCAAAGCAGAAGACAACCGGCTAATTAGATTTTTTGACTGATGGGATGCTGATTGCCATGGCCCATCTCAACACAGGCTGCGTGAGTGCGGAGTTTTGTGAGCGACCACCGCCACTCACCTTCTTGATGGCCTGGCATTTGGCAATCTCAGAGTGGCCAATCATCTTGTCTGGCGAGCAGATCTTGATGAAGGGGAACTGGGACTCTTCAGCAATCTTGGCAGCCAGGGCGGTCTTGCCGCTGTGTGGCGGCCCTGTGGACAGACGGCATTTATGGTGTTTTGTACGGCGGTTTTGTGTTGGGAGTATACACCCATAGGGATATGGGAGAGAAACATTGACCAAATGAATGCGCTGCATGAATGCAAATGTGTGCGTATGTGTATGCATGTTTGAGAGAGAGAGAAAGAGAGAGAGAGAGAGAGAGAGAGAGAGAGAGAGAATGTGTGGTGATGGGAGAAGAAAACCACAGGCATATAAAGACATTTTTGCAAAAATTCCTCAACAATGGGCAATCATACAAACTAGCAAGAATAACACCAGAGAGAGGAATGACTGGCTAAGAAAAAAAGAAAAGTGAGTACAATATAGTATGCGACTCACCCTCCAGTAGTACAGACACTAGTGGAGTGCGGTCACTGTTTTTAGTCTGCTGGACCAGCAGGAGCCCATCGTCCAACACTGCGGTCACAGGGTCACCCCACTTTATGATGTCATTCATGATGTAACTTGCATAGTCTTCCTGATTGGTACCAAAGGCCTGCATCGGAGAAGCATCAAGACAATCATATAAAACTCTGTGAAGCCTGTCAAATACGGTTGAAAACAGCTTAAAAATTGGAGTAATTTAAGCATCGTGTGTACTTACTGGTTTGATGTCATTCTCCAAAGAGGCCAGAAAGTCGTCTCTGTTCACCTGTAGCCTCTCAGCCTTCTCCATGTCCACCTCAACAGTGTTGCTGGCCTGCAGGGAGAGACAGAGGTTTACTCATTTACCCAAATGAAACCAAAGCCATGACAACGCAAATGGCCAATGATGCCATTTTGGCAAGTTAAACACACACACACACACAAATATATTCAAGAAGAAAAGATTCAGTCAGAATAACAACAGCACGTCATAGATCCCTGATAACACTAAATTTCTTTTTCTTAAAACACTGTTACTCTTGCCTGGGCCCGCCTATTCTTCCTGTGACGCTATATTCAATTTCGCGAGCAAGTCAGTATGGCCATCGTGCCGATTTAGAGGAATTATTTTTCCCAAATCTGTGGGCACCAATGAGAAACAAGCTTACGCAAACTGATTGGTTGTAGATTCGTCACAGTAGCATACAGAGGCGGACCGCTGCTGTTGAACATTGCAAATGCTGTATCTATCGTTGTAGGCCACAGTGGTACATTCTACACCGTTCCTTCGGCATGTAATGACTCATGTTAGCATCCTAAACAGTATGAAACAGATGAATTAACTGAAAAATGTTGCTTAGTGGGCATCTAAGCCTGCCTCCCAGAAGACGTTTAGTAATGTAGGATGGCCAGACTAAGCTCCTATGAGCTTTGTTGCGGAAGCCAGGCTACTTTTACTCATCTCCAGACTGATGAAGACATCAGTTGCATAGCGTTTCCTGCAGATAATAACTGCCTTGGTCAAATGCTTAGATGTACAGTACAAATGTGGCAAATTAAACACATGTACTGTAAAATGGGAAGAGTTCCTTTCGCCAAGTAGTGGGTGGCCTTCAGGTCTGGAAAATGTAAGTAGTAATCATAGTCCATAGTCATTTTTATCCAATTTGTTTTATCTAATTTGTTTAGCTGACATTCTTGGTTGTTATTATTGACAAAGCAGACTTTTAAAGGAGTTTGAGTTATTAAAGTTGTAGTTATAAAAGTATTAAACACATACACAGACCAGATAGCAGTGGAGAAGAGGCAGAGAGAGGATGAGAAACGAGGGGGCAGAGTTAATGTCATCTCAGTTAGTTGTGCAAGTGCCTGTCAATCGCTTTCAACACCATCAAATATGAGTGGGCCCTGTGCGGGCATTCTGCTGGTGCTGAGCACCTCTCTATCTCTGGGTGTTTGCTCGCCTGTGTGTAGTAGTCAGCACGTCTGATTAAACTCAGGACACACACACACACACACACACACACACACAAACACACAGAGCAAGGGAAAGTGTCTGGTCCAGAGTGGAGACAGACACAGCTTAACTGAAGTTTTAGCAGACTGAACCAAGTAGTTCTGTAGAAAGTTCCTGAAATGTGCATCTTATTGGAAGCTATAGGAAGTCCATCAAACGGCAGGGACAGTTTGGCAAATGCCAGTCACGTTTGGCATTTGGCCAGTTTTCGGCAACGGTCAATAGGCACACAGGAGGGATGAGTTTTTAGGTGAGGAGGGAATATTAGGATTTCATCTACAGCATAGCTTAAATGATTTTGAGATGCAAGTCATTTTTATGGGCTAAATCTTTCTTCACCAAAGTTGAGCATCACTCAGATATATTTAATGAAAATTTCCACAAATTCCTACTTTTATAAAGCTTTCAGAATTTGAATTTACTAAACCAAAATTTCTTTAAAAAAAAATGATATAGCCATGAATTTTATTTAATTTAGTTGAAACTATGGTGAAATTGTAATTTTACGTGGTTGATTCAAAGCCATTTATGGATCCCACTGAAAGAGTGTGACCCAAGGTAGGATCTGGGTGTCACAGCATATCTCTGCATTTAACAGGTGAAGCATGCTGAAGGGAAGGCAGACTAGCCTTAATGTGGCGGTTCATGGCCGTGGACTGGGCAGCTCGGACCAGCCCCTCCAGCTCAGCCCCGCTGAAGTTCTTGGTCTCAACGGCCAGCTCCTTAATGTCCACATCGCCGGCCAGCAGCTTGAACTCGCGCATTTTGGCCGTGTGGATGTTGAGGATTTGGACGCGGCCATTCTCGTCAGGCAGCCCTGGGAAAGGGGACACAGACAGCCACAAAGAACCGAGTGAGTAAAAGATGACTCAAACACAAGCAAGACGAGAGAGGGAAGAGCATTTTTGCTGCATGCAAATTCTGGTCACTTACCGATCTCCATTTTCACTTCTAACCTGCCAGGTCTCAGCAAGGCTTCATCAATCAGGTCTGGCCTGTTTGTCATTCCTGATGAGAAAAAAAACAAAAACAAAGTGATTCTCAATTGTCTCTGAACAGTAATTCCAAATAACACTGGTTGAAAAAGGAGCTTTTGGGAAAACCCAGCACACTTTTGACACAAACAAAAATGGCAGGCCACATCTAAAGTTCAATACAGTATATGTATGCTATTATTTAAAGTGTGCTGCTGTTTTAGTGTAGGCGTGACGCAACACAGACCAATAACCAGGATGTTGTTGAGTTGCTCCACTCCGTCAATCTTGGACAAGAGCTGGTTGACGACGGTGTCATGGACGCCCGTGCTGCCGGCCATGCTGCCACGCTGCTTGCAGATGGCGTCAATCTCGTCGAAGATGATGATGTGCAACCCGCTGTTGGCGCCCAACTAAAAGAGATTTGTCACAATAGTCATCTAACCAATGAAGGTTCCCAGACCACACATTTAGCCAACAGTCAAAGGGCAAAAACAATTAGCCTATAATCTAGGAAATTAAGTACACACTAATACTAGTGACGCAAGAGTTAAATAATGAGGAGCAACATACAACCAAGGTTAGTGTTTGGTCTTCGCCTTGGCTGACCACATGCTCGGTGGGATCTCCAATTAAAGCTTATTTCCCCAATCGCAGCCCCAGCCCCCCTCCCTCCATCCAACCGCCAACCACTCCAGGACAAAACCATAACATTTAGCCCAGGTGGAATGGAGTATAGGGGAGGGGGGGGGGTGGGACAGGGCCACCCCGATGCCCCAAACGGGGGACCTGAGGTGGTGAGGGAGAGCATGTGGTGGGTAGGCGCGTGTCAGGGTTGGGGCAGGGGCTGGAGA
The DNA here is from genome assembly GCA_017657215.1 of Limnothrissa miodon. Classification (NCBI taxonomy): domain Eukaryota; kingdom Metazoa; phylum Chordata; class Actinopteri; order Clupeiformes; family Clupeidae; genus Limnothrissa; species Limnothrissa miodon. The sequence goes on along the minus strand of JAGFZM010001651.1, from coordinate 1,025,876 downwards.
TAGTGCCACGCTCATTAGGTAGGTGTGGAGTGAGTCCCATCACTGTCACACAAATCACGCCCAGCCTCGAGCATTGCGCAAGCACAGGAGACCCTGTGGCTGAACCAAACAGATTTCTTAGTGTCTCAACCTGAAAGTTCACCATTGTGTTAAAACTCACTGAGCAGATAACTTTAGGACCACTCTGGGCCTCCATTGTTAACGATTGCCAACAACATGCCAATTACAACTTGACAATAACCCTTCAAGAAATAGTTTAATTAAACATGGTACAGACTGACAGACTGGCATCAACGTCTAGATTCTTGGGGATGCATCCAAAGAAGAGGATTATGCTTAGTTTTGGGACAATCTTGGAAGTGCAATGGAAATTCCCCATTCTCCCCAAAATATGTGTACAGGAACAGACTTATTTTATGCTCTGGATACCAGCCACTGGTGTTTGAAGGAATCTGAAGTTTTTGTGTGTTGTTTGTGTATGTACAATGCTCATTGGTGTGCGTGTGTGTGTGTGTGTGTGTGTGTGTGTGAAGCCGATTCCACCTCACCCTTTTTTGCTCGTCCTCTGCATCGGCAAACAGCTTCCTGATGTTGGCCTCCGACTCGCCCACGTACTTGTTGAGGATCTCGGGCCCGTTGACCACTTTAGGCTCGCGGGCGTTCAGCATCTTCCCAATCTGCCGGGCCATTAGTGTCTTACCACAGCCAGGGGGGCCGTACAGCAGGATACCCTTCACGTGCTTACAGCCTGGAGAGTGTGTGGGGGGGCGGAGGGGGGAGAGAGAGAGAGAGAGAGAAAGAAGAGAGTGACACAGGGACATTATAGATGGTTCCGTGAAAGATTGATAAGCTGTTCTTACAAGGTTTCTGTTTGACATTTGCTGTTTGATGTAATGTAAAAAAAAGTGGTGTTTTTGTTTTTACTGCTGAAAAGGGTCAACATATGGTAATTCACATAAGAATCACAGAATATTTCCACATGTGTCAATTTAGTTTATCGCATCAGGATACTCAGGAAGAGCATGGTGAAAGCCTGGCGAAGAGCAAAGACAGGAGGTTCAATTGCCAATGTACAGGCTTGCCTGTCATGAGAGTGGAGTCCAGAGGGGTGGGGAGAGGGTGGGAGGACGGGTGAAGCTGGCGGGCGGGGGTTGGGGGTGGGGAGGGTGGTTACAGTAAAAGCCTGCTGAGTTGTTACAGCGTGACAGATGTGTTTTCACACACAAATACCACTCAGGTGAGCAGGGTGGGGCATAGCGGCGCGCTACGCTGCTTCCCCTTGAGACCAGACGGGCTTGCTCGCTCACTCACGGCCCAGGCCTAATTACGCCCGCTGGCTGCCATTTACTGGCTGCAGATAAGAGCCTACGAGAGCCTCTGATCCAAATCTGCCGGGGCCCCTTCACACCTGATGACAGCTGGGCCAGGGCCAGGTCCCGAGAGTCAGATGCTGGAGAGGGAATGGCAAAGTGTGTGTGAGTGTTGAGGAGAGTGTGTGTGTGTGTGTGTGTGGGTTGGGTGAGTTGACCTTTAAGGTGGGGATTTTCCACCCCTTCCCCTTTGTTAGTGTGTGTATGTGTGTGTGTGTGTGTGCGAGCACGCGAAACAGTGAGCTTCTACTGTAAATGCGTGTCTTAATAGCTTAGTTATTACTGTCAGCCAAACCTGGTGCTTGAAATTAGGTCTCGCCCAGGTAGGAGTTTATACTGTTTATACTGTACAGGCACAAACCTGGAATAATATCCCTGGCAACGGGCCCACTTCAAGGGTGGTGCTGGCACATAATAACAGATGGTTATTATGTTAACCAATTTTCTTTTTCTATTGATTGCTTTTTAATCTATTCATGGAATGTTGCATCTTTAATTTGTCGTCAGTTGGCTACTTGGTCCACTACAGTATAAACTCACCAGAAACTAGTCCTGGGGTTTCTACCATGGGCCAAAGGTCCTGGGCTGATGGCTGCAGTATAAACCGGGCTTTTGTGTGGGAAGGTCTGTATATTGGTGTATCTAAAACGGCTTCATTGGTTCTTGATTGTGATTGGCTGATTCTGCGTTCCAAGCCGTTGTAAAATGACTATAAAACACACACCGGTGCCTCTTCACTTCTGTACTACTGCGCAATCGAACGTCAATTAAAAACCGTTACCCATCTCAGTGAAGCAGCGTGTAGCGCTGCCTGGCAACCACTCTCCAAAATTATTACAATACGCTATTTTATTTTAAAAGTACATGGTTATATGTGGTGAAATCTTATAACAATTTACTTAAACAGTTTTAGATAAGCAATAAGCTACTCGAGTCTGTGCGTATACGCTGGTTTTAGAACAGTTGAGGGGTTTAACGGCACTCCGCTTCACGTCATGCCTAACAACACCCCTCAGCTGTTCTAAAACCAGCGTATACGCACGGCCTCTCGTGGCTTATTGCTTAAGTGTGTGTAGGTCCGTTTCTCTCTTCCACACACACATACCCATACGCAGACAGACTAAGAGGGTGCACGCAGGGGTGCAGGAGTGCAAGATCTCCTTCCCACCCAGGCTCTTTCCTTCTCCCCTCCTTCCATTGCTCTCCTCTACCTGCTTCCCACTCCACCTGAAGACCACATTCCCCCTCTCTTTCTCTTCCATCTCTCCTCTCCTCCTGCACTGACCCCCCACGCCCCCCCCCGCCCCCCCCCCCCCCCCCACCCTGCCCCTGACTGCACCTGGCCTCCCCACTCGGCCCAATTAGGCGCTCACCTTTGCGCTATCACAGCTCGCCATCTCATTACGGCGACCAGCTGCTCCCAGCCAGAGGCCAACTCCCGCATCCATCAGCACCCCTAAAGGTCATCTCCTAACCCCGTGCCACCGCACTGGCGGGTGGGCCGCGCTGGGTTGGTGCGTATGCCGCTTATTTGTCAGGTGTTGTGTAAACAATGCCCTGCTTTCATCGAATAGTAAACTTGTAGTCCTGTACTACAAACACAATTATTACTATTATCATTTATTATTATTATAATTATTATTCATAATAATATGAGAACTACACATCTGGTGATAAAATAAGTTTCTGACTGAGTGAAAATTTGAAGGCCCATTGCTTGGACACACCAGGGAAAGGAAATTCTGGAACATTCCTAACTAACATCCCTGTTGTTCAAGCTCAGACTGCTTTCAGTAGGAAAAAGAATCAGAATATCTGGCACAATATTAACAGCGAAAACAGCGAAAAGTACTACTTAGCCTATACTGCCCTCAACAGGGCTGCAGGTTGAGATGCATTGATACATCTCTTTGATAGATAACTGATGGGCCAAAAGAAGATGAGAGCAGGGCCAGATGGCGAGTAAGCACAGGCACAACAACTACCCAGAGGATGAAACACAAAGTAAACCCCAACCCTAAACCCTGAACCATGACCCATTTAAAAAAACTTTACAGGCTTTGAGGTAACATTAAAGCTATTCTTCAATTAGTCAATAAGCGTTTCCTTTTACCTCCCTAAGGGAGGACCATTTCAGCTAATAAATATCAGAATAAAGACCTCAGAAATATAATTTCAATTCAACTTCCATCTTTTCTGAAAACACAATCTAACAAGATTGTCAAATTCAGAACTGAGGAAGCTTTCTGGATGGAAAATGAAACGTCTTCAAGCTTAAAAAGAAGTCCACTTGCCTTAACTGAACACTATGACTACCACAACCTGGATGAATGAGAATCTTCACAGACAATCTGACAAGATATGTTCGCAGTCATTGTCATTGTTAAAGTGACAGTCAGCCTGCATTCCTGCTTGCTGTAGTGGAATAATGGTATACTTAAGTCAGAATCAACCTGCACAAGAGGCAAAGAGAGAAGCTGGACTTGTCAGCATTTCGCCTGACTTTCTCTGCAAGTCAGCAATGGCTCCACTACCACCACCCAAATCCACAGCCAGAGCAAGGAAGAGTCTTAGACGGGATCATTATTAAATCATTAGGCTTCAGACAGCGAGGTTTATTTTGGCAAACGGCCCGCCACACAACCCCACCACCCCTTCACTTCCTAATGAGTCAGCCATCCCAGTGCATTCTGGGATGCTGACAATGTGTGGTCCAGACAAGATTTACTGGTGACAGTGCAGTGTGGCCAAACCACGCAACACAGACTCTGAAGACTGGGGGGGGGGGGGGGGGGTTGACAGATGGCGATATAGATAGATGGATAGACTGATATCTACAGTATAAGAGAAGAGATGTGTGTATCAGGGCTTGACATTAACTTTTTTGCTCACTGGCCAATGTGGCTAGTGGATTTCTGGAGTCACTAGCCATTCAGCCTTTTCACTAGCCACAATTTAGTTTATTCACCATGATACATTATTGTTTGTTAGATCTAGATTTACTTATGAATGACAGCATACAATGTATCAGTATAGTAGCCTAGTAATCAAATACTGTTCCCAATACAAAAACATGCAAATATGAACAGTATATTCTGTTTATTGAACTTAAATTCTTACGACATGAAACTGAAAAATAACAGATTCAGTAGGCTACAACTGAACTCATTCTGTTATTAAAATATGTACATGAATAATAATACCTGATACTAGTAGGCTACACTAGCCTTGGCCAGCCCATACTTCATGTGACGCTACATTCAATTTCGCGAGCAAGTCAGTATAGCCATCGTGCCGATTTAGAGGAATTATTTTTCCCAAATCTGTGGGCACCAATGAGAAACGAGCTTACGCATACGTCATTGGAGTGAGTGGTCTGATTGGTTGTAGATTCATCGAGTAGTACACAGAGGTAGAGTGCCTTTAAGGCACTCTATACAGAGGCATCTGATGGACGCAGGTTAAGACCGCCTCCCAGAAGACGTTTAGTAATGTAGGATGGCCAGGCTAAGGCTACACATAACAACACACTAAAATGATAAATGTTCTGAGTTGCTGTATTTTTTTTTCCGACCCAATTACATCAGCACCTTAAACGATTCTAAAGCGGGAAGTTCCTGCACTCATCCTTGCACTGCCTCAATCAACAGCCATGCTATAATGAATCAATGTGAACACGAAATTAACCGCATTGACAGTGATCCATTAGATAGATAGATAGATAGATAGATAGATACTTTATTGACATATACTACAGTTACTAAAAATAACAATAAAATACAGATACTGTGGGTAGAGATACGCATGAATGTACTGAGGTACAGTATGGGGAGTGTGTCAAGGTAGTTGTGCAAATGAGACCAGTAGTGCAATAGTGCAAGGTTGAAAGTCTATTGACCAGCAATAAATATGTGCATATGTAAATGGACAATAAAAAATATCAGCATAGCAATAAAACAGGTCTAGTATAAGCATATGGACAATAAGATAAAAATAAAAATAGCCTAGTAATATAAAATTACAGCATCAGTGCAAGGATATTACATTATTACATTGATGTAACCTAAAGAACCGGTCGACAAGTGATGAAGGCAGTGCGCGGCCTCTCTTTCTCTCTGTTAAACATTTACAGCCATGGACCACACTGGCTAAAACTTCATACGGCACTAGATGATGTTTCACCCGCTAAGAGAAATACTTGAATCTGGTGGTAACAGCAGTGCAAGTGTGGATGAGAGAAGTTTTGTTAACGTCTACGTAGCACAGGAGAAGTTTCAAACATCAACGTTAAATGTGCTCTATGAGATGCTGCAGTATTTTAGTGCGATTTCATTTTTCTTAAATGGTAGGCATCTCTCTTTGATTAGCTTTTTAGCCCCCTGATGTTTGTAAAAAAAAACGGTCTCAAAAGACAGCAGAGCGGTATACACAAACAATGTAATGTTATTCAGGAGGCAGAAAGCTAGCCGGTCAAGGGGAGATCCCTATGATTTAAGGCAAAAATAAAATTGCGCTAAAATCCTGCTACATCTCAAAGAGCGCTTTGTTCATGTTCATGAGTGTTGTATGCGCATAACATTACACTGCAATGCATTTATTACATCAGATGCCTTTAGAGAAAACTACAACAAAAATATATTGTCATACCAAAGAATAACTACCCGCCAAAGTGGCTAGCGAGACTAAAGTTATTACCTGCCATAGCCGAACTTTACCCACATTTGGCGGGTGGGCGGGTGCCAATGTCAAGCCCTGATGTGTATGTATATACATATATATATTTATACAAACACACACACACACACACACACACACATATATATGTGTGTGTTTGTATGTAATATCTGTGTGTGTATAGAGGGGGAAGGGATAAGGAGCACCCACCCATCTGTTCCACAATGTCTGGAGGGAACACTCGTGAGGCGAAAGCCCGGCGGAAGATGTCGGAGAACTCTTTGTCCAGGCCACCGATGCCCATGCGCTCAAAGTTCCAGTCTGGGTTGATGATAGATTGCCGCGCCTCCCGGGTTTTGGACTTCCCTGTGAGAGCAGAGAGGAAGATGACCACAAATTTTGGGGCCCAACGTCACACATACGCTAGAAAAACAATAATTCACAGCAGTTAATGAAAGCATTACAACTAAATTTACGGTTCATATTACAGAGTCTCTAATAAATCCAAGTGCAAAATAGACTGAATATAATGCACACACTTCATATTTTGAAGACATGAGGTAGCAGCCTTTGGTACAAAAGCAAAGTAGATGCTTCCACCTAGTGGCTGCGCCTAGTAGTGCACACAAAAAGGTCTTAATGTGCGAAGGTGGCTACAATTTCAGCTTGGTGTTATCCATGTTAAGCTGGTTTATAAACATGCAACACTGCAATATGCTAGCTCTCTGTTCTCTGATGACACAGTTAAGAGGCCCATCATTTTAATACGCTTTGGGAACTGTAAAACAAAGTAGGGACAGAGACGGCTGGGGTGCTGCTACCTTTCTAAAATGTTTTGTTTGGTCCTTAGTTCAAATACACATGCACACACACACAATCTGTGCAAATTTGCATTAGACAAAGACTCTACTAAGACATGTAAAAATAAACAAATGTGATTTCATCCACCACTGCTTATGACACTACAGGACTACAGGATTCTCTTTGAAACTGTGGTAGAAAGACTGAGAGACTTGTTTGTTTAAGCCCACATACACAGCTGCGTGCACATGGCCTTGAGAGTGTTGCTCCACAAATCAATAACAGCGACATTTTTACATAGGGCAGGTAGAGCTACCTGTGCAACATCTACAAAGGCTTGATATTGCAGTGCTCTATCCTTAAGCACCGTGTGCCATGAAAGCTCTGTACAAACAAGTGAGTGTATGCATGTGTTTATGTGTGTGTGCTGCGTGTGTGTGTGTGTGTGTGTTAAGCCTCACCAACGAGTTGGACCGAGGAGCTCTCAGACTTCTCAAAAATCACCTGACTGTTGCCGAGCAACAAACCAATTTCAATCTGTAAAAGGAGAAGAGGGGGTGAGGACTCAATACTGAATCTGATCAAGACAGGGAAGTCAACACAGCAACAAGACATGGGGGTGGGCAGGCAGGCCTCCTCAAAGTACCTTTTGTTTCTTGCCTGAGCTAGTGTCTCCCTTGAGGATGCTAGGGTCCATGGCTTCAATTTCCTTTATTACGATGCCAAACAGCTTGTCACTATAGCTGAAGACAAGCTGAAAGGGGGGACAAGAGAGAAACAGAGAAAGAGAGAGCTTTTAGGTTAAGATGCACAATAAGAAAAATTGTATGCTAATTTACCAGCTTTGTAGTAACGTTTATGGTGAACCGATGATGGTTTTGATGGTGAATGAAGCATCTCTGCTTCCCCAGCAGCATCATGGCAAATTTACCACACTTGTAAGATGCCCTCAGTAGTGTGGATCATAAGCGGAGCAACGGAGCAAGAAGTGCACATTAAAACAAGAGGCCGGGCACAGTTTTGTCGGCTAACCAAAAATTAAATTAACATATAACAAAATAGAAATAGAAGTAAATAACAGGAGGTTGTATTTCCTATATCTGTAAATGAAATGGACACTTCAGGAGCGCTCCCAGTGCTGCAACAACATTAACTAGTTTATTGAAATAATTTTACAAAATAACTTTTACTATGAAACAAAGGAATTATTCACTGAATCCGTTCAAAATGTAGGCCAAACCATGTTCTTGTGGAGAAAAGGGATTGAGTCGACAGTGGATGGCTTCAAGGCAGTCCTCCTCTGCTCTACTGTTCTGCCAGCAGCGCTGAAGTTGCGCTCACTGCTACTGCTGCACGTCTCACAACTTTCATTGTCGCAGCAATAGAAAAATCTCACGCACAGGACTGCATCCTGCGTCCAGTGTCTGCGTCCGACCCGAGCCCGAACATAAGTTCTAAATATTTGTCCGAGTTTCCATGTTCTAGCCCTATCCGTCTCTATGATAAAAAATGATCACTGTTTGGGTTTGCTGTTTGTATACGAATCCACATGTAGCAGTGAGGCTTTAGGACATTGGTGTAAGTTACAAAAATAGGACTGGAACTATGGGAGCTATGTATTTTAAAAAAAAATCTAAACTAGCAATTAACATGTTAAAATCTTTTGAATCTACATTGAAATGCATTTATGTAACCACATAATCCCAAAATCACACCAAAAAAATTGCTCATGCAATGCTACTGTAAAGACAGTTTCTATGATCACAATAAAATTGCTTCCTTATGGTAGAACAAGTTGACAAAGAAGTTCAAGTTCAGCCAGGCTTCTTCTAACGAGGGAGAAATTAACTCTTAATACCAAAGGGCTTTTTGAGTAAGCATTTAATCTGGCTCTAATTAAAAGCTGCAGAAATGAGACGACTCAGCTCTGAATCCAAATCAGTCCTTCGCTGGGTTGATTACCATGAAAAAAACATGGTTCTTACATCAGCCTCTGGAGATACTCTCACTCTTTGTCACTCACCACACACACACACAGAGTTCCATTTCATTTCTGTAGTCAGTAGATAAATACAGTAGATAAATAGTGTGAAAATGTGTTAACGCACACACTAGTTTGTGAAAACAGACGGACCTTCCTAAATGCATTCTCTGTAACATGCGTGTTTTCCTGCAGACGCAGTTCTTGACAAGGACAAGCCTCAGGTCAGTAAGCACAATGGCAGCACAGCCAACAAGGTGCATTGCTGAGGGTGCTGCTCAAGACACCTTGCTTGCTCACCTGCTGGCCCTTGCTGAAGGCCTGGCTGTTGAAGTGCTGGATGAACTCGGCAGCCATCTTGTCCGTGTCATACGGGCTGCTATCCACATTCTTCTTCTGCAGGAAGTCTACCTCCACCATCATGGTGCCCACACACTGCTTGGACTTGTCGAAGTTGTAAGTGGCGACTGCATGGCAAAAGAGGGAGAGGGCTTACATGCGGCCTGTATCACATTCCCCTTAAAGGTGATATTCTTGCCTTGTGTGTCTGTTTCATATCATACTTGAATAACACCATTGACATTTCAAGTAAAACGATCAAAGATATATCTTACAAGGGCTTTATGTCTTGTGGCTATGCAACATTGAGACTAATTTCATTAGGGTTTCTTTTGAAAACAAGGAAAAATCTAAATGATCCCAAACTTTGAAGCTGTAGTGTACATCTTAATGGCTTACCTTCCACATCCTGACCAATAGAGATTCCAGCCCATTTCCTCTGGAACAACAAAGCATGAGCATTGATCTTTTTATTTCAACATATGAGTTAGTAATGTTCAGACATGAACAGGCTTAAAGGCTACTGTTGATTTTACTGACTCTTTTACATACAATAACATTCCGGCTATCCTTTAACCACCAGCCACATAAGGAACACACATAGGGAAATATACGTTTTATTTGGCTGGATTCAGGATTCTATTCTGTATTACTATATTGTATCTATTCTATATTTTAGGTAATCACAAAACAAGGTAACTTTCCTCAGGTGGCAGGGCTTATTGAATAAACAGCATCTTTATTTTAAAATGTTATAAACAAAAACAAACATGAAATGCAAGTTTAATTCTTTCTATCCATCTATATGTTTATATATATCTATATCTATCTATCTATCTATCTATCTATACACACACACACACACACACACACACACTCTTTTATATGATTGTTAAATAAGCCCTTGGGTTGAGAAAGTTACAGTAGTACCTGAGAGGTCACGCTGAGGTCAAGTTTAACACGCACGAGAGGCAGGCAGAGACAGACAGGCAGAGGTCAAAGGTAATGACAGACATTACAAGCCAAAAGCAGAGCAACAAAGTGCTGGAGAGGAGTGAGCAGGAAGCAAACAGAAAACAGCAAAAGAGTGAAGCAACACCAATTTCATACAAAGAGACAGGTAAATGTGACAGAGGAATTTCATACACTCTACAAGGTTAGAAAAACAGAAGTCATAAGTGATTGATAACTTAAACAAAAGGACCAAAAGGAAAGTTAATTCGATTTCCAACATACACAGACAGACATACAGTGCCTAGAAAAGCTAGAACCAGGCATTAGATAAAAAATAATTTGTCCAAACAAACCTGAGGCAGGCTGAAGCCAATGGATCCAGGTGACATACTCTGATGAGTGCGAATTGTAAAAACATACTTGTGGGGTGGATTTGTTTTCACCGTCACATATCTACAATGGAAAGTTAAAATCATGACAAATTTAAAACCGACTCCTCTATACAGCAATTACTAAAGCTATGAGACAACAGCATAAAATAGCTTGTAGTATTTTCATGTGATAGATAGATAGATACTTTACTGATCCCCAAGGGGAAATTCAAGACGTGTTTTCATGTCCTGGGGCCTATTGCACAAAACTAGGATAAGGGATTACGCCGGAATATCTTGGTTATGCTGGCTGAATTAACCAATCATTTATCAGTATAACCAAGATATCCCGACTTAATCCCTTATCCTAGTTTTGTGCAATAGACCCCTAGCCAGAAAAACAGTACCAAAACAGTGCAACCTGAAACTGTTGATCTGTAACAATTACAACAGATATAACAATGGAAACATTACACATTATTAATGGATGATTTTCTCACCACACTACAAGAGAATCAACTTACGGTCCAATGGCCACATCTTTTTCACTGATGACAACACAGTTGGTTAAAGACAGTTCATCTGTTGGGCATTTAGCGGCTTGCATCATCTGAGGAAGGAAACATGAAATAAGCAGTCAAACTTTCCATCTGGGTGTCCGTTAGCAACTATGGCTTTGGGAAAAGGAGCGCTAATTCCAACCCGGACAAGTGTCACAGACATCGCTATATGATTTCTTTTGGTTAACTGAACGAAACTGGGTGAAATGTTGCCGTTCAATAATAGGGTTCAGGTTCATGTGCTTCAGATCTCTTGGATGTCATATACCCCACCACTAAAGCTTCTTAACAAAAGAATATAAATAAAAGACTTTTTGTCATTTATGTCATTATTAAAATGTGGCAAACCAAAAACAAAATCATAAACAGGCAGGTCTGCATTTAGTGAGATTTAAAGTACTGGGAGGAAACTAGCTTTAATATGATCTGCACCTTTATCTGACCAGGCTTACCTTTAAATTGTCTACATGGAATTGGTATAGATCACTGACTTAATACTTTATGGTATAAATCGCCAGCCCACTTATATAGCTACTATTACCACATCCCACACAAATACACTTCAACCATTATCCATAATGGGTTGGTGCTCCCCAGTACTTATGGTTCAGACAATTTCAATTCCCCTCTCCCTCCCCTTTTCTCTCTCTCAGGCTCCAGCACAAAGGTGGTCCACTGCCAGCAACTGCAGGCCTTGCTCTGATCACCAATCTTCCCCAGCAACAGGCATGCACTGACTTCCTTATTTGTGATAGGGGATTATGGTGTCAGAATTGCCTATTCACTCAGTTACACCAGAGCATGCAGTTTTGAGCCTAGGAGTCGCTCTTTCATTTATTTAAGCAACGTGTGTAGGCATTAAGCACCATTTTCAAACCTTTGGAGCTTCTACTAGCGAATGAGACACTTCATGACAACAATCCAGTGACTAATTAATACGCATCAATCTCGTGATTCACCTCTAGCGATCCAGTTGACGGAAAACTTTAATCCATGCAAGTCTGGAAACATGTTCGCGAACACTGCTCCAATACCCTTGTTCAATGTGAATAAATGGTGCTTATCTGTAATGCCATTCCAGGTCACATTGATGTTATTCTTGCAGACTAAACAAAATCCTTCTCGGTCGTTTCCCCATCACAGGTTTTAGCCATTCTTTGAAAGCCGGTTTGTCAATCCACGTTTTGCGAGAACTTACATCTACCTATTTCAACTAATAACAAGTGTTCCCAACCAATGTTATCAAAGATGCTTGTTTCGCTCTCATCTTGAAAATCTGGTGAGGTAACTACTGCGCCTTTCGCTATAGCAACCATTGAACACTCCCACGAGTACTTCCTTTTACTACCTTTAAAGGGCCTTCATTTTTTTTTTTTTTTTAACTACCTTTTACTACCCCGCGGGAACCCTGCAGAGCCATGAACCTCAACCATCTTTAACACAACAAAACAGAATAGCAAAATGTGTATTTTGTAGCAAGTTTACACACCTGCTGATTTTGGCTGCCTGAAACCTTTGTCTGGAGGCTATATAGATCAAGATCCCTAATTGACTAATGCTTCTGTATGTTTATTTTTCTCTTTTATTTATATGCTAATTTATGCAATTTCACCTCCACAGTAGTTCAATGTATACAACAAACTCCTTGATCATACAGTAAACTGTATCCAGAGCCTAGAAGGACTTTAGGGTATAACCTAATCCCCTCCACTTTGAGCGGGAAGCACCCATGTGGATTTGCAAAGATGTGTCTCTAAAGTATGCACAGTGTGTGTTAGTCTTTGTAGGAGAGTGAGCATGAGCATGAGTGAGAGTAAGAGTGAAAGTTAAAGGGACTATTTATGAAACTATACTCAGGAGTACAAAGACCAGGGTTATATGGTCACTGAGAAAAGGCCAAAATGAAACATCCAAACTACAATCACAAAAAGGCCATTGCCAGACCTTACAGTTTTGGGTAATGGAAAAATAGGATGGCTTTGGTCTTAGCAGCAATTCCCCTGGTGCATTTGACAAAGTTGTGACAAAGATAGGAAAATCAGGCTCGTCACAGACAGTATTGCTCAGGGTAATGCTGCATTCACTGCTGTGAGCATAGATTGCATGATGGTCCTCATGGTACCGTTATAATTCCCATATCACTGCTAGGGAAGGGAATGTGTTCAACAAGGGTACTTTAGAGTCTTCAGCACCTCCATAACACAACAGCAACCTGGGATATAGGGGAAATACAGTTCCCTATGAGAATGCTTCTCCACTCAGAACTGAAACGACCCTTGATGAGAGCCTACACAGATCGACGACTGTCAACAAGTGTGCTGAAGCAAAGACAAATGCTTAGATGTAGAGGGAGGGAGGGGTACAGTGGTTTGTCATCTGTGGTAAGCTCCTGTAAGCATGCCTTTAGTGCTGCAGGTTTGAGACTTCATACCATGAACAGAGGGTCAATGGAATCACAGGGTGTACCTCTTCGTGTTTTTTCCTGTAAGGTAGCCTACAAGTTAAACACTAAAACTCTCCTATTTTTTAATCATTTGGATGTCAAAGGTTAGGTTAGTGCAAACAAAACACACACACACACACACACACAAGTTGCCCATAAGTGCTACGGATTAAAAAGATTTCATTTAAAGCATGTTCTTTACATTCTGCTATGGCTTAATCTTTTCAGACATACAACGGTGCCATTTAACCTAAAGGCTACTTATACTATAGGTACACCACAATCTCCAATTGTCTCCACTCCTGAAGACAACTCCAGGTCGGACGGACAACATTTGCTAGTGAAGCAGAGAAATATAATACCGTTACTGTATAGTCTGCCTGTGCGTTTAGAGGCGTAAGCGTGGTTGTAGGCATCAATGACAAGTAGTTTGCCGATGCTGGCACAGTGACTTATACAACACATACGAAAAAGCAAATGCATTAGGTTTTTGGCATGTTTCGGCTATTAAAAAAAGGCAGACAATACTTGTTAGATTAGTGTCCAATTCTTGGAATATGCAAATTTACTACCGCATTCTGTCAACTTGATACATGAAAACAGATATAGTTTAACGTTAAACTACTTAAAATTCAGATGCACGGTGTTGTTCGGAGCTAACCACTAACGTTACAGCTAACTTGGTTAGCTTGACAAAGCTAGCCAATGACCGACTGATAGTTTGCATTCATAACTAAAGGTGTTACTACGTATAATTTTAAACAACAAACGAGGAAGAGAAAACTGTTATTGATGACAATTCCACGAGAAACACTTGTAAAAGCCTACACCGCAGTCTTACTTTCCATCAGGTGGCAAGTCATAAGATACACGTCGTTCTTCCGGCTTAGCATGACGTACAGTTACTACTTTGCCACAACAGAAATCAGAGGATTTTTTTTCTAAGGTGTGTAAGGTGTTTGCCATAAGTCTAGAACAACTTTATCGTTCGGTTGTTCTATACAATTGACGATACTCACTCGGCCAGCCATCGTTGCAGTTTTCTGTTAAGCAGCAGCAGCAACTCATTGAATGTCGACGCACTGCCAATGATTACTAGGCGAGCGCAACACCTAGCGACACGCGCCGGGCGAACATGACGTAGGCGCCAGGCCTGTAGAAACTTCGCTTCTGCGTACGCATGCAAGATTCCTTGATTGTTTAACATACACCGGGTGTATTATCAAAAGGCATGATCAATTTCACATTTTTGATGCACGATATGCCTTCATGGGCTTCTTGCGAGCAAGATTTGCTTGCCAACATAGGGGCAATACACTGGTGCGCAACCTGTTAGATAGGTGTAACTACAGTTCTTAAACCAGGCCTTTGTGAATATGCTAAGAAAGGCAAAATGGAAACAAATTTGATAAAAAGATTTAATTGAACTCATCTGAACATCAGATATAGTAGGTAATTGATCAGCAGGATTGTTATACATTTGGTTTTGGATGTGGGCAATTTTCAAGCCAGTAGGCCAGCCAGTCCTTAGATTTAAGATGCAGGATCATTTAAAAAAAATCAATTTTAATTTTAAAAATGCAGGACAACTGCAACTAGGTGTGTGGGGAAATGACCGCTCTGGTATACCATCACAAGAATTGAAGAGTTCAGCCCTGTAGTAATAATTAACATAAAATCACTGGAGATGAAGTCAGGATCAGGAAATATGCCTATATAATATTTTCATTTACCCCAGTACCCTGTCTTCACTTTCCTTTTGATTCATTAAAAAAAAAATGACATTAACGACATGAACAGTGGCCACAAAAAATGATCCAACAAATAAGCAGGCCTGATTTTCCTGCATGGTGCATCATATTGTATTCTTACTCTCCTAAAATGCAAAGATTTCAGAACAGTTGACCACACATTAAAATAAAGGCCATTAGGACACCTGCCGGGGCCTATATCTTCACCCGAGGTCCAAACTCCTGCACAGACACTACACAGGTCTAATTCAACAAATCATTCTGACATTCAATTTACATTGCAATTTCCAAATCCCTTATCAAGAAATCCCTATTTGCACTAAGACAACTTTTTTGTCACAATTCTCCAAACAAATACAGTCACTTGTTGTAAGAGTGTTGTAGTTGATCATAGTTCACTAATCCTTAACTATTACATATTCCCTTTGAATTCTTTTCTTTTATTATTGTAGTCAAAAGCACCACTACAGGCACCGTTTCTCTCTCCTGGGCACATCAAATCAGGCACAAAACCACACACTGTCTACATTTGAGAAGGGAGTTACATTTGATCAACCAAGCAAATGTGTCTTCTAGCTACCTCCATGCCACCCTCTTGAACACACCAAAAAGCATGCAAAACAGCCCGGTGTAAAGTAACAAAATACATTCTACAATCCTGTACAAAGCATGTTCAAACTCAGCAAGCAAAGGCTCAAATCTTGAAACTATGGCAAAATATGCTTTTTTACTAGGAAATTTACTAGGATTCTATGGAGCAGACATGACTTACAGAAATAATAATAAAAACATTTATTGGAAAATTATGTATAAATGAAATGAAGCTGGGGAAGAACAAAAAAAAGTGATATAAACTGCTCTGAAACTGTTTGGTTGCTAGCATACTGTACAAGAGCCAGAACACAACAGTGGGGCTTGTATTCACAGACACAAAAGCTTGTATATGCCCTAGTTAAGTGAACCACTAAGTAAATCAATTGCCACCTTGCCTCCCAGATTTGTATTGCATCTAATGCTTAACAGAAAGGCCCGAGGCCATTGATGGGCACCAATGGTATGAAGAGAATCATGGGGCTGATGATCATGTACTCCTGGGAGGACTGTGAAAAGGGCTTCAACTGAAACTGTACAGTACATTTACAGGACAGGGACAGAGAGAGGAGTTAGGGACTAACAAAGACCAAGGTCCGGGTGATTCTTGGCAATGGTGCTTGGCCACATCTTCCATGGCTTTTTTTTCTTCTCCCACTTCCCCTACAAAGAAACATTTAGTTTCCTGCAAACACCTAACCAAGCCAAAACAAAACTAGACTAAACAAAACTGTGCTTTCTTTAAGATAGTGACCGACTGACTGACTGAGGCAGAGCAACTCTCAAAAACTGAACTCTTGAGAAGTTCCCCTTCACAGGTTTTATATTGCACCTCTGAACATGAAACTGACATGTATGTATTCTGTAGGAGATTTATACAGTTGATATATATATATATATATATATATATATGAGTACTGCTTTATCTTTTATTGTGGCTGTAAATGTAATCCCTGATGGCCTGTGCTGGCCGTTGAGATACACTGAAAGAGAACACTGAGCGGAAAATATAAAGAGTCACTGAAAGAAACGGATGTATAATTTGTTGAAGTCCGTTGGAGGAGATGTTAAAAACTCTCATGTGAGGGGTTGTTTGAGGGAAAAGGGAAGGGACTCCCATTGCAGTTTTCGATTGCTGCTTGTTGTAGTCCATCTTCCCCCGGGGGAAAAAAAAAAAAAAAGAGAAAAGGTTCCACGTGTTGGCCACACACACACACACACACACACACACACACACACACACAGTACACACACTGTCCCTCTTAGCTGCAGTCTGGACACAGGTCCTATGAGATTTAAAAGAAAGAAAGAAAAAAAAAGTTAAATAATTAATTTCCAATCTGTCTCCTAGATTCCATGTCATTCTAAAACTATAAATAACACAATTGTTAGCAAACACACTCAAGGCCATTGCTGTCTTGTAGCTAGACCAGTGGATTCCAGATGGAGCATGAACCTGCAACCCTCCGGTTGCCGAACGGCACCTCTACCACCTGTGCCACCATCGCACATGAAGTGCTTTAGTATTTTACAGGGAAAATAAGCTCTATCTGTGGCCTGATAGAGTATATATTTTTGTTCCTCATATTGCCCCCACCTATGTCAGCTTCTTTGCTTTGTTGTAAAGTGAATCAACCACTTTGCTCATGTTCTGAATGGTTTCCAAGGCAGCCTCGTAGGTCTTGTCCACTGGAGGTTCTTCAAATATGATAAGAACCCCCTCCCCTTGGTCCAGAATGCCTACAAGTGCATAGAAAAACCAAGGTTAACCAAGACAACCAACATTGTGCATGACTGATTCAAGAAAAAAAAAAATGTTTGTGAAAAAGTGCCATGTTTGGTATACCATGAAATTTCTTATCCAGAATCATTTGTGATAGCTTCCTCTCCACATCCCCCTACGGACGACAAGAGCAACTGCAATCAGGTATCAACATAACTGAAAACATGCAGATAAATGACTTGCATCAAGAGAAAGGCCATTACCTTGGAGAGTTTGATGAGCGAAGATATATGTGTGATCTGAAACAAGAATAACAAGTTTACTTCCTTTCAAACTAGCTTCAAAAAGTGCACTTGAATGACGGAAGTTGAGTATGGGTACAGAGCTACAACAGAGCAATATGCACTATGGCTATAACTCCTAGATTTGAAAACTCTGTCAAAGAACAACCGTCTGTTGTGGTCTGGAATAGGAAGGCTATATCTGATCATGTATTTCCTGTAGTAATGAAACGCGCCCTCTACCTGTACTCTGGAGAAAGGCTCAATGACCCTGATGAGGTTCTGCTCCAGCAGATTGTCATACAGCTTGTTCAGATGCGTGTTGATAATGGGGTCGTCCCTCAGTTCTGACTTGTAGTCTCTCAGTGCCTGTGTGTGTGTGCACACGCATCAAAGAGTCAAATAACATACACTTCCTTGCATTCTGCTCTCAAAATATTGAACCTGTAAACATTACAACCACATTCCACTGGAGAAGCAGTATGGTCTCACCTTTTCAAAGTCGGCTAATGATCTGTTCTTACTGGCTTGTGCTACACACTTCAGTGCATCTGTCTGTGGGAGCGGAAACAATGAGGATATAATCCAGTGACGGCTACTGGACAGCACACAAGAGACTAAACACTCTGAAGAGGCAAACAGGCAAAACTAGACAATGTAATAATAACAATAATAATAATAATAATAATGACAAAGTGGCTCCTTACTTGTTTCCCAGCATACCGTAGTGCAAGTTTTCCACTGATCAGGGCCTGAACATCTTCTGGCCTGGTGAGAGGAAAACATTACAAGTTGCGTTTCACAGCTGCTGTATATCAAACACTTAGGTGCCACAGGGGATACTCCAGAAAAGCCATCTTGTACCTGCCAACATAGTGGTACTACAGGTTCTTCACTTGTGTTCATTAGATTTATTTCTGAGGAATCTTTTGTCTCTAAGACAAAAATGTGTGATGAGCGCAGATTTTAAGTCATAACATCTACTAACTGTACGCCCCTCTATTCACAAAGTGAGTGGAGCAAGTGTAGCCTAGATTACATCTAGGGAGCAAGTAGTTCCCTTGCACTAGTTTAAGAACACTTGACTTGAGTTCTTAGATGTAGTAAAGATCAATGTAGTCTCAGCTGGGTAGAATACCATACATTTCACTGGTTTGCTGAATAGTGAATTCAGCCCTAGTTCCAAACACTTTCAATTAATATGCATTTTAAGCAAGTGTCTGTGTGTGTGTGTGTGTATGTGTGTGTGTGAGAGAGGGCTGTGTAGGGCTGCTCGATTATGGAAAAAATCATAATCACAATTATTTTGGTCATGAGAGAGAGAGAGAGAGAGAGAGAGAGAGAGAAAGAGAGAGCACACTGTGTAGGGTTGTTTGATTATGGAAAAAATCATAATCACGATTATTTTGGTCATGATTGATACCACGATTATTTTACACGATTACTCATTGACTTTGGAAATCTGTTGCATTTATTGAACAGAACAGTGAATTCTTCTCAAAACAGATTAAGACAGATAAAGGCAAAAAGGCACATTTTTTTGCCCTCATAGCTCACTGACAAGTTTTATCTTTGGTACAAGCTGCTCTGCAGAATAACGAAACGGAGCGGGATCACGTGACTCCACATGCAGTAATGCAAAAAAAGGGAAAGTAATTGAAATAACAATAGTTTGCATTTTCATGCAAACTAATAATTGACCTGGGAAAATTTGATCGCTTCTAGGTTCTGAATGTCGATTATGATTACTTTTCGATTAATTGCACAGCCCTAAGAGAATGTATGCTTGTTAAGGCAAGGCAAGGCAAGGCAAGGAGGCAATTTAAGGAATGAGCAAGACTGCAAAGGGTTGAGGCTAGATAGGCCTGACTCACTGGCTGAGCATGATCTTGCAGAGGAGCATGTATTTCAGTGCAGTGACAGCCCTGGGGCTGTCGATAGAGTCGTAGCCCTCGAAGGCCTCGAAGAAGTAGGAGTAGGCCGTTTTCCAGTCCTTCTCCTCAGCTGCATGGATGATTCCTACCGGAGGAAGGCAACAGAACACACAGTCACAGTCTGACTCAACTCCTGTTTGCTTAGCATCCTTGTGGGGAACAGAGAAGGGTGAGCTAGTAAATTACAGAGCTTTCCGTTCTTGTTAGAAGACTATGGGGGAGGACAATTCCCACCCCATTTCACCACTTTAACTTATTATTGAGAGGATGGAAAAAGTCTCAACAGCTAAGAGGATCCTGTGACACCTTATTCACACCAATCACACGTTCACAGTCCATGTCTGTGCTGCCTGTTAGCGATGTATGTATTCACAAAATCCCATGTGTGGCACGTGTGGCAAAATAGAACTTGTTTCTATTTTAAGTAGGCAGAGCGAAACTACTGTACAAAAGCTGCACTGAACAAAAATGCAGTGTGCAGAAAATATACTGACGAACTGCAATAGATCCATGGTGTTGGTTCTGCATCACCCCTTCCAAAATATAGTCCCATATCATTATCTGGTAGACAAGGCGTAGATGGTTGTCCAACCCAGCTTGACATGCTGAAATGAGATCCATCATGGACAAACTAAAACTTGTTTTACTGGGGGGGAGGGCGGGGGGGGGGGAAGAAAACTTGTGTGGAAAATGGCAGAGATTTGGGAGTGATTTGTAAGCGTAGAAATGCAGGTAGTTGATGAATTCATAGCACTGTTGTCATTTCCTCTACTGTGAACACATGCTGGCCTTTTTATGTGGCAGAGCAAAGACCAATGTCAATGACGCTCCATGGGTTTGCATAATGGCATGAACCCGACCCATTCTCTGGTAAGCACTTTAGTTCCCTGTGTGACTGGTGCTGGTGCCGACAGCGGGCTGGCCTGAAAATAGCTTGTGTGAGTTTACCTGACTGCATGTCCAGAGCTGCCTGAAGCTTGGGTGGGCAGTAGATGGCATTAGCCGTGGTTCTGGCTGAGGTGAGCGCGGCCCGGGCCTTGGGAAGGTTACTGAGGGCATGATAAGTCTTGCTCTCCAGCAGCTGCACCTCCACCAGCAGAGCCTTGTCATCCATCTTTTTGAGTTCCTGCAGCAACTGAGACCCTATGAAAGAGTGTCACTATTTAAAAGGCACAAAATACTACTACCTGAGAAGGGGTGTCCGCTCACTACCACAAACTTAAACCAAAGACGTCACAAAAAATGTTGTGCTCTCTCAACTGTCAACATGACTCTTACCAAGTGACAGTGCTTCCTGATAGCGCTTGGTGTCAAAATACAGTGAGACCAGCCGGGCCTGTAAATAAAAAGGAGAAAGTCAGATCAGTTGCCAAAAACATCAAGCAAAAATATCATGTGTCTACAAAACATGTCTAACCTTAGAGTTAGATCACAGTCTGCTGACATCAATAATTTCTTAAAAAAAAAAAAAAAAAAAAACGCACACACAGCCCTATAGAATGACAAACTTCACAGTTTGATCATAGAATTATGTTAGCTCCAACATAACTAACGCTGATGGCATTGGCTAGACACCTTCATTTAAGACAAGGACAACACAAGTCATGTAGTAGGTCTAACCTCCAAGGCCTGTCTGAGAAAGGTCCTCTTCTCTGCCTTGGCCCACTCAATGCACTCCAGGCACAGCTCCACTTCCTGCCCTGTGGCAGCCTCCATGTCCAAGAACAGGTCCAGAAGAGAACGCACTAGTCGGGCAGCCTTGGCCTTACTGATGGAGATAAGAAAAGGCCTCACGAACTTCAGCAGCCCACCCAGCTCTGAAAGTACATGAAAAACGGGTTGGCCATTGCTTGTTAAACCAGCTTTGTGGATAAAAAAAAATAATCACAAACTACTGGAGAGTGAATGTTAGACAAAATAGTGATTTTTTCCAATGACTTGAAGCCCCAATTAAATGAATGAATGAATGAATGAATGAATGAATTAGACAAAATGCAAACCAACCTGCGGCCTGACCGGTCTTGGCCAAGAGGTTACCCAGCTCAAGGATGCTCTGCTCCTTAACTCTGACAGCCTCCTCATCATTGTCTTGGACATCTCGTCTTACTAAGAACCACACACACGCATACATAAATACAAAGAATAGCTACTAACAGTAAGGTTTACATTAAAATCA
Organism: Limnothrissa miodon; assembly: GCA_017657215.1. NCBI lineage: Eukaryota > Metazoa > Chordata > Actinopteri > Clupeiformes > Clupeidae > Limnothrissa > Limnothrissa miodon. The sequence continues at coordinate 1,003,927 of JAGFZM010001651.1, read as the reverse complement.
TGGTTGGGAGTAAACTTTTAGGCGAGGGCAGTCTTGTCTGCTCTGATACTTAGCACAGGACCTATTAACAAATGAATATCATGTTGTGAACAAAAGTGCAACGCCAACTATTCCTGACTCCATGACTGTTAGACAACTTCAGCGAGACAGTAGCCACAGGAGTAAGCAGAGTCACTGTTAGCATGCTAGCGAGCTAGACAAATAGCAAAACAACTATCATTTAAGATGACCGCTAACTATGATCACTCACTATTACAAACTCCGTTCCGCTCTACTTCATATGTTCTTACAGACTCTTAACTACCTGAAAAAATCTAACGTTGGACATTAACGTTACATTATACTACTAACGTTAGCTCGCTATAACGTTACCTTCTATAAAACGACAGTCAATATGCCGACAGTTACCAGTGTTGCTTGGTTTTCCACAGTAATAATTGTAAATGTCGAAATGCTAGCGTTAATGTGTTGGCAGCCAGAAAACTAGCTTCAGCTTTATCAAAATAAAAATTACCAAGTTACGTTTTCACGTTCTTTATTCTTCTAATTTAATCATAACGTTACAATCCATTTTGGTTCAAGAATATGTCATTTTACATTTATGAAGTCACTAAGGTGAATGGCTTCTTGCTGGATAATGTTTTTTTCGTAACGTTAGCTCGATAATGACTCACAGATGCTTGCTTGAGCTAAGCTATCTAGCTACATCGCTAAGTGATGGCCTGCTAGTAGCGAGCAAGCTAGCTTGCTGTCGACCACTAACCTGCCACCAGCATGGCTAGCTACAGTGAGTCAGCAACGCACCAGCCGGCTGTTAGCAGCGAGCAGAAACAAAACTGGACAGTGACGACAACGTTCAAATTAGGAGGCTACAACTAAAGACTTTAATATAACGTAACACTTTTTAACTTACCTATTGAGTGTAAAATATCGATAGAGGCATTTCGGTCCGTACTAATGAGAGACTGGGCTCTCTGAAACTCAACCACTGCCGCGGTTGCCATCTTCCCTATTCAAAATCACTCAGCCTGCCCGCAAACAATCGCGAGGGTGACAGCAAAACCGGAATTACAAGGTATTCTGGGTAGACTGAGTTGAATTTGGGTAGTGTAGTTTTGTTTGTACTGGAGAATAACTTTTCTATTGGTAGGCTAGAGATATCTCACTAAAGTTTTCAATTTAGGCCTTTGCCAACACGGAAAATTATTTTTATATAACGATGTTATTCTATTATTTATTCGCAAAACGGCATCAGGACACGGAGTTTACCAGATCATTATGGGCTGCAAGACTGTTTTATGCTAAACTTAATTCTTCTGCCTCTTGTCTTTAGCTTGTGAGACACAAGGAAAGCCTAAGGTAGGCCTTCATAACTCAGAATAATGGAACAGCTTTCCTATTTTTCTAGCCTTATTCATCTTGTTATGTTGCCTATTTGCCTGATAAAATCAATAATGCCCTTTAAGATGCCAAGAAATTGGAGCAGCATAGCCTAGTTGACGTGTGCCCACGGTCGCTGGGTGGAGCTGTCAAAACAGCACCAAGGACAGCACAGAGAGGCGCTCGATCACTGCATTTCGTTGGCCAACAGTGCTCCTTGCGGTAGCTAGAGCTCGTGAAAGTGCACAACAACCATCTAAATCTGCGTCTGCCCCGAAGAGGACCAATAGCGTAGCTTCACAGCTCTAAGCATCCCCATCCGACAGAGAGCTAGACATCATCACAGTGCAGGAGAGCCAACCGAGAGCTCTGTCAAGGCGTAGGGATTCTCGTCTGATTAAATGGTTTTCATCGGAATTTTAATCGCGTTTCTGTCATTGAGGACATTCCTTGAGATGACTGGTTTTGTTTCACCTTGACGCACTGCATTTCAAAGGGATAAAGCAATTTAGACACAAATATTGCGTGTCTCGTTTTCGTCTGTGAAATCGTTAAGGAAAAAAACAACTGCTGGTAAGAGCTTTTTTAATCTCTGCTTTTCCTTAAGACTCGTCGTTGCCCTTTTTGATATAGGCCTAGGCGGACATAATTTTGTATTTGTACGTCTGTTTGTATTTTATAGGCTAAGATATATTTTGCTTTGCGTTTGGGTAATAATCGAAATAGTAGATTATAGAAAAATTATGGCCGATAAGTGGCATGTAGAGGCGGATGGAAATACGGGTCTATTTTTACGGGGAATTCCATTGCCATACCATGCGCTACTTTTCAGTACCGTGGACAGTAGCCACATAAACAAACGCAGCACCACCAAAACCGGCGCACAGACGCATTATTTTCTTTAACGTTTTCTGCAATTATGACTCATTAGCGATCGGGTTATCTCAAATTGTAGGCTATACAAGACACGGCTGGGCATACGTTAGCGTTCTTGCCTTTCTTTACAAGACAACGTTCAGGCAGGTGTTTATATCCTCACAGGCTTCCATTTTAAAGCGCACAAAATAATTCTGGGAATGATGGCGTAGGCTATGATTTATCCTGTGTTAATAATGAATTGAAATATTGCATCTGTGCAATTCTTGGTTGTCAGCGATTCAATCTTTAAAAGCTTTAGGCTACTAATATAACCTACCATTTGTAAATTGACATTAACCCTTCTGGTTGTGTCCCATATTTCTACAGTGACACAGGCTATTTTTAGTTTGTTTATAGGCTAGTGTAAAATGCTTCGCTACGAAAAACCACGATACGTTATTGGCGTTAGGATTATTGATGACTTATTTCGACAAGGTGTTCGATCTTGCACTCTGCAAGGACAAATTCATTAAGATTGGGGAGGGAAGGTTGCAGGGATCGGTGAGGCATCTTCCTTGGATCAAAGATAGACAGATTACTATTTTCATGTAGCCCAAAAATAATTTAAAAAGACGGAAAGAGATAGTTTGCTCTAGACCCACACGTACACTATAGCTCTCTTAGTTTTAAAGTAGGCTGTATACCATTGCGTGTAAGAATGCCCCAAATCATACAATCTTTTGAAGGAATAACCATTTTTGTTTAAACCTTTCATATGGGTCCCTGAAGTTGTATTCTTCCCTAATGGTTACAATCCTATCTATTTGTCTGTAAGGAGATTTTGAATTAGACAGAATCTGTATTGAATCATTTGATATTCACTTTGACATTAGACAAACAATCTGTTTTTAAAGTGTTGCGGCTTTGATCATTGTAAATGATCTGATAATTGTTTTTGTTTCTCAGATCCTGCTGAGGCCAGAAGCAAACAGTGGGTGAGCAAGCAGAAGAAATAAAAGAGAAAGAGGCAGACCCTTCCACCATAACAAAGCCATCCCTCTGGAGCCCAAAACTCCTCCCCAACGTGGATGCCTAAGATAAATTCTGTCTGGTAGCCAGGGGCTTCCACTCTCCGAGGAAGTGAGGTTAATATCCTATCCTATCTTCTGCAGTCAACTTCATTGCACCTGAGAGAGCCCAGAGGCCCACGACCCCCCCTTCCCCCTCGGCACAATGGGAACCGTTCTGTCGCTGTCCCCGAGCTACCGCAAGGCGGCGCTCTTCGAGGACGGCCCGGCCACGGTGGGCCACTACACGGCCGTGCAGAACAGCAAGAACGCCAAAGACAAGAACCTGAAGCGTAACTCGCTGATCAATGTATTACCATGGAAGCGAATTGTGGCCGTGTCGGCCAAGAAAAAGGGCTCCAAGAAGGTGCAGCCCAACGCCGCCTACCAGAACAATGTCACGCACCTTAACAATGAGAACCTGAAGAAGTCGCAGTCCTGCGCCAACCTCTCCACATTTGCCCAAGACCAAGGCAGCCCTACCAAGAACGCCAACAATGCTGCTTCTTCGGTCAAGAAGGCGCCGCTGTCCAACTCCAACGCAGCGTCTGGCACGCCTAAGCGGGTGATCGTGCAGGCCTCCACTAGTGAGCTTCTCCGCTGCCTGGGCGAGTTCCTGTGCCGGCGGTGCTACCGTCTCAAGCACCTGTCCCCCACTGACCCAGTGCTCTGGCTACGGAGCGTGGACCGCTCACTGCTCCTCCAGGGCTGGCAGGACCAGGGCTTCATCACACCTGCCAACGTGGTGTTTGTCTACATGCTGTGCCGTGATGTGGTCTCCTCAGAGGTGGCCACAGAGCACGAGCTCCAGGCAGTCCTCCTCACCTGCCTCTACCTGTCCTACTCTTACATGGGCAACGAGATCTCGTACCCACTCAAGCCCTTCCTGGTGGAGAGCTCCAAGGAGACCTTCTGGGACCGTTGCCTCTCCATCATCAACCTGATGAGTGCCAAGATGCTGCAGATCAACTCTGACCCACACTACTTCACGCAGGTGTTTGCCGACCTCAAGAACGAGAGCCAGAAGGAGGAGGAGAGGAGTCGCCTGCTCATCGGCCTGGACCGGTGAGGGAAGGTGTGACCCAGGAAGGCCGTTCAGTGGGACGTGGGCCATGGCTGTCTGGTGTTTGTTCAGGAAGGGTATCGGGGGAGGGGGGGGGGTGAATGAAGAGATCCAAAAGGCTTTATATTTGCAGGCCTGGATTGTGTGGGTAGGTGATAATATTAGGTAATGTTTCAAAAGAGGGAAATAACATTTGAATGTTTCAATTACTTGTAAAAATATGACTCTTCAATAAGTTTGACTACTCATACTAAAATGTGTTTACAGCTGTTTATGTGAAGAAAGAAAACAAATGTCAAGATATTTTCACTTTAAATCACAATTGAATTTATTATGAAAGATCAGAGAAAGCCATCTGAACTGGGGAATTTTTTTTTCATGAGACTTAAACAAACACCAGACAGCTATGTTCTCATTATTATGAACAAAACACTGGAGGAAAAAAAACACTGACATAAGAGCAAGAAACCACCATCTCAAAAGAAAAGACAACCACCAACAATCATTACAAGGAAAAGTTACTAAATAACAAAAAAGGAACAAAAACAGACACTAGAAATAGGGAAACAAATCTACAGCTATGAATGTGGTAGGGTGGCGGCTGCTGTCTTACCAGCCACCTGCTGATTATTGGAGATGTCTACTGTCTGGTGTGTGGAAGACTCTTTCAAAGCCAACAACCCCTTCCCTGGCCTTCAGTGGTGACTGGACTAAGCTGCAATCCAAGGTCCGAAAAGACACCTCAGCCGAACCTGCCCGGCATAATGCTGGCTTACACACATACATACATACACACACACTCACATACACACACACACACACTACACTGTGTGTGTGTACGTGCGTCTGACGAGCTGAAGCCAGGAGTTGGCTATGTTTGATATCATCAGTAATTGATGAGAAAAAAGCTGAAAATGGTGGTGAATATGAGGAATGCTCAGCTGAGGGACTTAAGCATTGCACTGTGGGAATGTTGAGGACGAGTTTGATTCTGTAAAGGGCACGCATGGTGTGTTGAGAAAGGCCTACGTTATTTTCATCTGCAGGGGTAAAGGAGAAAAGTAATGTTTCACTGGTTAGGATCAACCAGTAGAGATTTCCCTACTGGTTTGCTTAGAACAAAGAAAAAATACTTTTTTTTTTACTTAGAAATGTAACCAAATGCACGTATGCCATGCATTTTTATGGTGTTTTTGGAGGGAAGACATTTCTTTACTTATTCCAACTGCATTGCTTCTAGAGAATGCTATATGAACAACAAAAAAGAGCAAAATTAGTTTATTTAGCTATGCTTGCTAAAATGAGCTACTGTCTTTCATTGGATTTTCCATTCTTTTTGTAGCGTCATCTCTTCGCTTAGGAGTCCACACTGTAATGGGCTTTCAGTGTTTAAATTGGAAACATGTGCCAAACCTTTGATGAAAATCTCGTCTTATGAGCGCACCAAAGGCTGGCGTTGCTGAAAGGGATGAATCATTATTATTAATGATGAATATTTATTGAAACTTAATTTATTGCTATTTATTTATTTATTCTCTTTACACACAGATGGGATTATTGTAAAAAGAAAAGAAACAAAAGGTGATGATATTCCACAACCTTGTTGTAAATGATTGCTTTCTGAACTGTACCTGTTGGGATTATCTTTGGTGCGGAATGAAGATTGTGGTTGATGGTGAAATGAGTTGCGAGGATTTCGAGGGGGTATTAGATCTGCAAGCTTAGGCCAAGACCAATGTCAAATCTGAACAGCGCCATCAGAGTCACATGCAGGGCAGAAAATGAATCACGATAGCCATGAAACGCCTGAACCCAATGAGGTTGGGGAAAAAAGAAGAAAAGCTGCACAAACTGCACAACTCAGCTCTTTCTTAGGGTCAAAGGATTAAGATCGTTTTGGCCATGTCCCACATATCAGTGACAAAAGCAATTACCCAAAGACGTTGTCTTTTTATCAATGTCTGTCAGTCAGTCGCCAGAAATGGGAAACAAAGGCAGCAGATGCAATATTAATCACTCTGCCAGAAAGAAAAGACAAATATTAGAAATGACAGGGTCTTTCTGATGGGGCGGTGGTGGAGATGACATGGGCTTAAATGAGTTTCTGTGGCAGTCTTGCTAAAGTCGGTAGACATAAGCATATATTAAAACCAGCCCCGACTCTGAAAAATGTATGACTTGAGCCAGGCATAAAGTCGTTAGCTACGTAGGTCAGGATATGAGTGACCCAGGATGAAGCTACGTTTTTTGGGTGACTGTGCCAGAGCTTAGCACTGGTCTCTGGGCTAGAGTAATGAAATGGCAGACTGCACGATGGACAGCTGCTCTAACAGTGGTGCTTATGGCTTACTTGACTGAAAAAAGAATCTCATCCTTTTTGGAAGAGCGCGCTGGATATTAAGTACATCTCAAAAAGAAACAGAAAACAAAACAGAACAAAAACATTTAAAAGCAAAGTGATTTATTTGCCCGCTTTCTTCTTCTACCATCTCAGCAGAGGTCAATTAGCGCATGCTTTCTTTCTGTAGTTGTGTATCTCAGTTTTTGTTCTAGAGATGAAAACAAGTCTTATAAGCAGACCTTATTTATTCACTTCATTTTTCCTCTCTTTCTCTCTCTTTCCTCTGTATACTGTCTTCATCCTGACTAAAGGCTGCTTTAGCAAACAATGACAGAATACAGGTATTGGGAACTGGATGATGTCTTCTAAGGGTTTCTCTTTTCTGAAAAAGCTGAGGGGAGGCTTTAAGGCTGACGGTGTTTGTTTGATTTGGTGGTGATGATAGAGGGTTCGAGGACAAGAGGGTGGCATCACGCCCATATTTTAACGATGTGCCATGACGGGGTATTAGGAGCGTAGGGTCATACCTGACTGTTGTTTTATTACATTTGTGGGACTGGCAATTATTTTCTTTTCCCCAGCAGGAGGCTTTGCTAAGAATCTTTTTTGGGGAGGGACTTGGTGTGGGAGGTGGGGTATGGTGAAGATGGAGAGGTAGGGGGTGGGGGAGGAGGTGTCTGGCTGCTGAGGGTTGGGGAGACGACCATCTCCTTTGCCTCTTGCTATCCCCAACTCACAATAATGTGCCATTTTTTCACTTGCATCACTGAGTAGTTTAATTACTTCTATGATTAAAAAAGGAAACTGAAAAAAAAGACAAAAAAGAGAGAATAGATTACAAGAAAACAATTCTGTCAAGATTCATCTTTTCTGTATCTTGTTGCGTACTTATTTGTAGATTATGACAAAAAATGAAAAGAAACAGTGTTATGAACAGATCTTACATTGGGAGAAACTCTCCTTGACTGCATGCATGTGTGTGAATGAAATTTTCTTTTACGTAGGTGCGTGTGTGTGGGCGTGCCTGAGAGAGTGTGTGGTATTTTTTTTATTATTTAAGTAATTGGGAGAGTGAGAGTCTCTCTCAGTTGAAAAAATCTGAACAGTATTGGGCCAAATTTGGATTAGAGGGAGTGAGGGGTGCCAAGCTGTTACAACTGTTCTTTCAAAAAAGACAGAAAAGCTGTTGGTGTAATTGAATTTTTGAGTTAATTTCTGCTTATTTTTATTTATTTTTGTACTGTGATGGAAATAAAATGCTCTGATCATTCAAAGGTCATACAGGAGTGGTGATTTCGTTTACACGACACTGTTCTTTAGGGAAGAGCTGTAGCAACTGACATTTTGTCTCTCTTTTATTCAAGAACAAAAAAACTAAACAAAAAATCCATATTTATCTAATTGGCTTGAGGTGAACATAGAATCCACAATAAAACTGTCTTGAAAATAATGCCTGCTTTGACAGCGATTTTCATTGACATAATAAGATACATTTTTTCACTTGGTACACAGCTACAATCCATTTACTGTAGATCAACAAATTACAAGAGTAGATGAAGAGAAAATATGGTTTGCTTGAACCCATTATCCCTGCAGCCTCAGCTGAGGTCGACCAGGGCTTATTTATCTACCATCTGCATTGTTTATTAAAAGCCTTATTTACAGCCTTGCTCTAGTTGATGGGAAATGGCTTTTAGCATTTAGTAGATTGAAGTGTACATGAGCCCACTTGTGCATTTTTCTTTCTCTGCCGTGGTTCTCTTGAACATGCATCAAGATGACACGCAGAGTTATAAAAAAAAAAATGAAAGTCATACAGGCGGTTGCATGGCAGGTGATTGATGTGTCAGCGCTCACGCTCACCGCAGGGTGTTTGAGTTCACGCTGACAGGGGCTGCTGTCAGGCTTAGACAAGGCCTAGCAGGCTCTGTAGCCTGACGACAAACGTCCTGCGCCCCACGCTTGGGATGTCAGGTACTGTGTACATACAGTACACACAGACACACACAACACCATTGCACCTTTGTCCCACACATGCATTCGTTCTCACACACACCTTTGCACACATATATAGCACAAATACAGAGGAGTGCTAGGCCCTCTAAGTTCTAAGTTGCCTGGCAGCAATTTAGACTTTCCTCAGTGCTGCACTAAAGTGGGTTGCTTTTCACACTGTAAGCTTATGTAACAAACACAAAATAAAGGCTGAGCAGTTCTACAACATGAACAGAGTGTGACTGTGTTCAGTGCACTTGTGTTGGAGGCTACCATACTGCTTATGCCCAGTGTGTGTTAAAGTGCTGGAGGAGGTGATGCGTTGGGCGGGGTGGAGGACACTGTGAATCTGGTGGTCTGGCCTGGATGCTGAGAACTGGCCTGATCCGGCCAGACTAGGCAGGGAAAAGCCACTGCCGTCATTTACTGATGGGATTTGACACTTTCACGTCACTCTCCAGCACGTCATCGGCTGCAATTGCATGAGATAAACATCTGGTTTCAGAGGATTGGAGTATTTTTTTTCTCTCTCTTTTAGTGTGTGTGTGTGTGTGTGTGTATGTGTGTTTGTTTTAGTCAAAGCAACAGATGGTATGTTAAAGCGACAAAGCTTAGACACCAAGTTTACACTATGAGAATAAATATTATTCATTTTGCACTAGGTCTATCTGTATTCCCCCTTAGCAACAGAAGCAGAAGCTTTGAAAACAATTGCACATTTTAAAGGATTGGCGCATATGAAACAAAAGATATTTATTTTCTTTATCTCAAAATATGGATGGTTGAACAATGTCATGAATAACTGAACAATTGCACAATTTGCACATACAAATGTAGGGAGCGACTGAAATGAAAAACGAAAATACAAAAACACAAAACACTCAGTTTTGTCAAAACCACTGGAAAAAAACAATGTCCTGCGGAATTCCATATAAACACACCCCTAAAAAACACTGATTCTGTTCCCTTTGATCTGGTCCACCATCATGTCCCCTCATTTACACACAATATTAATATATTACTTAAATACACAAAATACAAAATTAGGCACATACACTGATCGGACTAGCTAGTTACTGCTGAAGTACATTTAACAGCACAAACGATGAACAGGTTAGTTCTGCTCTAAGAAACAGGGTAAATTGTACTGCACAAAAGCTGACATCAATATGAACGAGAAACCATTTAAAGGCACTTCCATGTATTTGGTTCAGGAGAAAAAAAAGGCAAGACAGGGAGGAGACGGTTAACAGAGAACCCGATGTGATGCTGGTAGATCAATGAAAGGAGAATAGGATTACAAACATCCTCATCACAAAAGCAGCCTCGCACACAGCACAGACAAAACAGTACATCAACAGTACATCCTATTACTTACAGCGAATGTCTGGGGGGAATGAAACAGGTGTTTTTCTTTTTGAAAACACAATTTCTATATATATTCAATGACAACATTTCACATCATGGCTGTGATCAACTCTGAAACACATAACCTGCTGTCTGAAGATGAATGGTAGCAACCTTTGGCATATAAAGAGACAAAAGCAAGTAGATAAAAGTACAAACAACGTCTACAAGCTGACACCTCACTCTGCTCTACGCTGGTTTTGAAATCTGACAACCGTTCCAAAGCGTGTGGACCGGACACCTCTCCACTGTCCTAATCTCCTTGAAGCAGGGCTGTCTGGCCGCGCAGTAATCCTGCTGTGTGAATCCTCCACTGGCCCATGGCACACATCACACTGCATGCAGTGCCTACCTCTACCCAACCCTCTCTCCTGACATGCCACCACCCCCGCACTCCATCCTGACCTCATCCACGCTCTCCACCAGCCAAACCCCCAACACCATTCAGATCATGTCATCCCCTCAGGAGAGCACAGCAGACCACTTTCCCTCAGTATGAGCCACGGTGCCAATTCACTGATTATGACCCTAATCTAGCTCCTTGAGCTATTGCGGCACAAGCTGTAATTAAAAGGAGAGAAATCATCTTTCTCTCTTTTTTTTTCGCTCCTCGCAACTTGCTGATATCAGAGGCGGGTTTGGCACTTCTCTTCTGCAGAGAGGGGAACTGCTCAAACTAGGTCATGCGTCTTGGGAGCCCCAGTTCTCATCACCCCTTGATTAACTCCTGTTGATCTGAGTAAATAAAGCCAGAGCACACACGCGCACACACACACACACACACACACAAACACACACACACACCAATCTACACAAACATATTGAAGACTAACATAGCAATATGCGCAAGTCTGAATCGATAACAAGCGAGAGAAAATGAAAGATTTGTTTAGGCTTTGTCATTCATAAATAACCCGTTACACAATTTCAAGGATATCCCCGCTCTGCGCACACCCGACTGTGACATAAAGACATTTTTCAAACTGCTATTTTGGGGCCGTGGATGACTCATTTGATTATGCACTCAATGAGCCGGTAAGCTCAGTGATCTGTCAGGGGGGCTAGATTCACACATTATCACATGTCAGCTGTAAAGACATTTAGAGTGAGTATTTTGGTCAATGCACATTTTGAAAAATCAATCAATCTGGTCACGAACATAAGGAACAATATTCTGCCCAGTATGCCTTTGGTGGCAAGCCCCCTGTAACACTCACCGGATGAGTGTCGATATACTGGAAGTTGCTGAAGAGGGAGGCTATGGTGAGTAAGCCTTCATGACAGGAGGGGTCATATAAGTATTCACCAGGTTCTCCCTTTTAAATAGACTGGTTTTACACACAAACACACAGATGCATGTGCGC
>JAGFZM010001651.1:954279-975174 GCA_017657215.1 Limnothrissa miodon | reverse complement strand
GTGTGATGGGTCTCAGGGTAAGGATGCCTCCACAGACACACACACACACACACACACACACACACACACTAAACTAAACTGACATTGAACTAAACTGAGGCTGAATGAGCATATTTGCTTTCTGAATGTGAATGGATGTGTGTATTTGTGTCTGTGTGTCTGTGTGTGTCTTTGTGGGATTGTATGTGTGTGTGTGTTTGTGGGATTGTGTGTGTGTTCTGTCTGGCTGAATTGGCGCATCCTTGGTCACCATTTCTTCATTTTAGAGGTGAGCAAACTCTCATGGCTCCGGTCCGGGAGAAAAAGGGCCAAAGGTACAGGGGGTGACCATGGGTGACTGTGGCCGGCCCCTGCTATTCTCTCCCTTCCCCCGGCCCTCAGTCCCCTCAGACAGCTCCCACACAGGGCTTTCACTGGAGCACAACACAGACACACACACACACAACGAGCTGAAGCTGCCACCAGAGGAGACTTTGACTAAATGGAGGGGAAAGAGAGAGAAAGAGGGGGGGGGGGGGGGGGGGTAGTGGTGGTGAATAGAAGGGGGTAATTTAAAGAGATTGCACAAGCAGAGGAGAGAGAAAAGAAGAGTGAAGAGATGGGGGCGGGGGTGTCAGGGGCACGGAGACGAGTACAAAAGGCGTCTGGCACCTCGCTGCCGTTCACGTTGCGTGAGAGTTTCCGAGGGGCAGGGGAAGGACAGGAAAGTTCCTGTTTGTGTTTTTATTTACTTATTTATTTATTACTTAACTGGGCCCTTGGAGGGGAACCAAGGGTTTGCCTCATCTCTGAGTCATCCCTTCACAGGGGTTTGCCCAGAATAGATTTCGAAATAGCCCTTTGTACGGTTGATGAGGGTTCACACACTTGATAGATGGGCTGGCCATCGCTCTTCCGGAGTGACGAAGTGGCTGTGGGCGGAGGGCCTTTGCCTTGACCCGTGGTTGCAATCTCCACCGCAAGTGATCAGCTAATCAATAATATAGACAACATATATGCGTACGTATATGAGTCTTTCCGCAGTGGGAGTATTGGACTGGGGCCTTTCTGTTTGCGGTTCAAATGGAAACACTTAGCGAGGAGCTTTTGGAGCCGCTCGACACAGATTAAATCACTGAGGCTGTGGGGGACCTAATGAGGGAGGAAGGGAGGGAGAGAGAGAGAGAGAGAGAGAGAGAGAGAGAGAGAGAGAGAGAGAAAATCACATGGGAGAGGATGATGCTGTCTACAAATCTCCAACTGTGATTTCTCTGAATCGGCTTTTAGTGTGAGACTAAACTCTGGGAATGGGTTACAGGGTTGGTTAGAGGGAATAAAACACATGTGTTCTCTTAAGAACCCCCCTGTTACCTTGGAAGTGGATGTGTCTGAGACGCCCCATGTGCCCCTGAATGGGCTGGTACCAACGTAAGGGCTGGAACGTAAGATCGTTCTCTCAGTTTAGAGCTTTTAATGAGCTTCTGTGGCGTCATGCCATTAAACAATAAAATGTTTAGTGCTTTGATTTATTTTTTACTTTTGCATGCACGATTGATGAAACTATTTCCGTCTACATTTCTACCAAATGGGTTTCCAACTTTACAGAAGTCTCTCTCTCTCTCTCTCTCTCTCACTCTCTCTGTCAGTCTCTTTCTCTAGTAGTGTGGCAGTGGTGGGGATGGGGTGGCCTGCTCGTCTCCGAGGGATTGAGGGTGTCTCTGTCGCCAGCATTGCCACCACCGCAGCAGAGAGGCAGGGTGGGAGAGAGGGGGGAGTGAGGGAGCGCTGCGGAGGCGTGGTGTGCATGTCAATGCGGGAGCACCGTGGCTAAATATAGAGTCTGGCACCTTCCACAGAGGAGCAGCCTTAAATATTTCATCTCCAGAGCTGGAAGAAGCCGGGAGAGACGGGGGGATAGAGAGAGAGAGAGAGAGAGAGAGAGAAGGGGGATAGTGAGAGACAGGGGGGGCAGATAACAGAGGGGAGAGATAGAGATGAGGAATGGGAGGGAAGGAGAGAAACAAGTGGGGGAGACAGGAATAGAAAGGGAAAAAATAAAACAGGCAGAGGAAAGATGAAAGGAGGCACACAGCAGTCTGCAAAGGAAAAAAGATGTGGGGATGAGGGAGAGACACACAAACACACTGTGTGGTAAACGCACACACTGCACCAATACAATGCGCATACACTCATACACACACGCACACACACAAACACGCAAATGCACACTCAATCACACATACAGACATATACGCACATGCCCACTCAATCACAAGCACAGACATATTTATGAACACACACATACACACACACAAACACACACACACACACACACACTCACACACACACACACACACACACACACACACACACACACACACACACACACACACACACACACACACACACACACACACACACACACACACACACACACACACACACACACACACACACACACACAATGACAAACAGCACATTATTCATGCTTGCTGTGCTAAAACCAAAGGGGTTATCTAGTCATTTTTTGAGCGCTGTCCTGCATCAATGTAGATACAGTAAGACCATAATATATTCATTCACAGGTGGCTCAGCGTTTGCCTTGCCAACAGATTTAGCCTAAAGATTGTGTGTGCGTGTGTGTGTGTGTGTGTGTGTGTGTGTGATAATCTATTCAGAGTAGCTGCAAAAAAGTGAGAGCTAGCAGTTTTTTTGTCAGCCCTGTTAAAGCATTTGAAAAGGGAGTCATGCATAAACTATAAGTATCCTCCTGCCTCTGTACTCTAAAATAAATATAGTTCTAGCATACTCCAGCTTTTGTGCCGTGTGCTTCAAAGGCAGTGTTGCATGGGCCACCAAGCCAACCTAAATGTCAAGGTTACAGTCACTATCACTTTAAGCCTGAAACCCCCCCTGCTGGAAATACCACTTTTCATGCAGTGTTTGAAGGTCATTGATAGGCCTTTGTATAAAAGACTTTTGAATCAATACAGAATCAATACAGTCTGAAGGAACATTTTTTTCCCTAAAGTACCTTAAAAGCACTGTGCGATGATCCCATTCTTGTGAATCAGTACAAATGGGAACTAAAATCCATGTAGCTCTACCCGACCCTTGAGTACCAGTAGCTAAAAACAATAGGTGTTCCCTAGCTGTGTCTGATAGCAATGCTTATTCTTGATCTCAGATCAGTTTTGTAGCAAATAGCTCAGCTTTCTTTGTGACGAGAGGCAGAAAGGCATCACTGCACAGGCACAGGCACACACACACACACACACACACACACACACACACACACACACACACAAAAATGTGTGTGTGAACAACACTGTGGAAAGCGTGGCCCCTTGCTTCTCTAATGCATCACAGTGATAGATGGAGCTAAGGACCAAGAAAGCAAGAGTAAGAGAGTGTGAGAAAGAGACAGAGAGAGAGAGAAAGATAGAGAGATAGAAAGGGAGAGAGAGAGAGAACCACACATCTCAGGTCATTAGTCTGAAAGGTGCTGACTTTACCGCGCTACAAAACGAGCATGGTGAGCGAGGGGGGAAAGGGGAGAGGGGGTTTGGGAGGGCTATCACAGCTCCACAGTGAAACTCGTCCATTTTGACAAGAGCGCGTCCATGAGTCTCGACTTCACCACTCCAAGCTCCTGACCCGGCCTAGCTCCCCTCCACGCATGACTAAGCACTGTCAGTGGATGTGAGGAATCAATTCTCAATCAAGCCCTCCCCTCCCTGCCTCCCTCCCAATAACCTCCACCGAGCACTTTAGTATCAATGGGCGGATTAGGCTGGTGCTTAACATCAGCCTGTGTATATAAGTGGGCCTCGAATGCATAGAGCTCTCTGGAGATAATGGGTAGAGTTGTGGTATGGATGTGCTTACATTCTGTGGCAGTGAGGAAGAGAGAGAGAGAGAGAGAGAGAGGGGGAGGGAGAAAGAGAGAGAGAGAGGGAGAAAGAGAGAGAGAGAGGGAGAAAGACAGAGGGAGGGGAGGGTTATGGGATGTATGTGGATGGATGCACTAAGCATATTTCTTTCGGGGTGACGGAGAGGACAAGAAGAATCGCGAAAGTATAAGTCTTGAGATCTTATATGTGTACACACACATACAAATTGATACACACACACACACTCACATACTCTCTCTCTCTCTCTCCTTTACACACACATACACACACACACACACACACACACACACACACACACACACACACACACACACACACACCATCGCAAACACATCCATATACATAAACACAGACTCAAACACATGGCTCAATCTGACCTCTAATCTCCCATTATCTAGCAGAGGATGAGAGAATCAGGTCAAGAGTTAAGAATGTGTGTTAAACACTCCCTGTATTTGCGTGCACGGGTGTCCTTTTGAACAGGTCAAGCAGCAAGTGTGGCTGGGTGAAAATATATGTGAGGGTGGAAGTAAACAGATATCCAGCTGCTCATAACCTACATCTGAGAGCACCATGCTAACAGGGACATAATAAAGACACAATGAAGAAAGAAAACTTCATCGTTGTTTCAGTTTTAATTACAAAAATAAGTTAAAACCATTATTTGTGAAAAATAAAGGCCAGCTCAATGTTTGGGTGCTTTTATATGGTTTTCTAAACGAGTGTGTGGATACAAGACGTGGGATCCCACAGACAGTTTAGGAAGAATGTTTAGAGGATGGCAAGAGGATAAAGGGAGGAAAGACAAAGAGAGAAGTTGAGGTCTTGCCGTGCCCTTATTCTCAAAGAGGATGCATTCCCACAAGCTAGCTGTTCGCTCAGTTTTTTGTGTGCTTGTGGGTGTGAGCGTGTGTCTATCCATTGTCATGTGTGTGCTTGTGATTTTGTAGTGTAGTACTTGAGGTGTTTCAAAACAGACAGAGCCCATGGCTAACGCTAAGCTAAAAGCTGCAGGGCTACTGGAGAATGAGCTAACATGCTAACAGGGCTTAAAGACACAACAAGGAGGGAGAACCATTGAAGAGAGAAACAGTTGTTTCAGTTTTAATTAAAATTTTAATTAAATTATTTTTGTAAAAAGTGGCCATCCTGATGTGTTCTTTTATATGGCTTTCTAAAAGAGTGTGTGGATACGAGGAAGGAAAGATAGACAGAGAAGAAGTTAAGGTCTTGTCGTTCCCTTATTGTCTCCCTAGAGAAAGAATGTCACTGGAAGAGGAAGCATCTTGTGTTTGAGTGTGTGTCTATGCATCGCCGTACATGTGCTTGTGATTTTGTTGAGTGTTGTCCTTGTGGTGTTTTTCCAGTTGAACTGGTGTGTTTACAGTGTGTCTTTGGTTGTGCTTGAGTCTTTGTGACTCCAATGCAGATGTGAATGTGCCTCAGATGTGAATGTGTACTCTAACAGGGCCCAAAACTCACTGGGTGGCACAGTAGGGAGCGGAAGTGTCCAGGACACCTTTGAAGTGTATACCTGGGCAAAGGGTTTGATGTGTGCGTGGTTGTGCATGTGCTATGAGAGTGTATATGCACATACGTGTGTGTGTGTGTGTGTGTGTGTGTTTGTGGATAATTTAAAGCAAGGGTGTTTGAAATCGGTGTGAAATGGAAGTGTTTGAAAAGCCAGTGTCACCTCACTGCGTGAGTGAAGATGAGACACTGACAGTGAGTGAGTGTGTGTGTGTGTGTGTGTTTACCTTTTGAAGTGACTGAACAGGGTGCCCACCAGCTCACCGATGCGGCTCTCCCCTGCTGGCGTCATGCCCTGTAGGCACACCACCAAATCACGGCCGTCCTTGGTGTGGAAGACTACCAGCTGGTCCTTCCCTGGGGACACACTCACCCCAGTCACCTGTGAGAAGAGGAACGGAGAGAGGGATAGAGAAAAAGAAGAAAGAAAGAAAAAAAGATGAGAGAGAGACAGAGAGAGACACACACACATAGAGAAAGAGGGAATGAGGAGAAGAAGTAAATCCAGAGCCTTGCACTACTGTCACATTTAAAGGCCACAGTCATAATTTATTGTTAATGTGAAGTAGTTTCCAGAAAACATCAATACTTGTGCCCTGAAACAGCAAACCTGGACACAAAATCACTTGTTACATACAGGGCATACAGGAAAGGCCATTGCATAAGGACAGGTATTTTACTCAAAGCTTTTCTGTAAGAAAAAAAAGAAAAATGTGCTTAACCAATCAAGAGTAAGCAAATCTGACTAAATATATTCTGCATGAATTAAAACATATTTTCTTTGTTTTTCTAAACTCACAGTGATGTAATCAATCAAACCTTCTGAACTCTGGTGGAGTTTTTTGCTCTTTTTAGAAATAAGTTGTGAGGACAAAAAAAGCACACACACACACACACACACACACACACACAAACACAACACTATGACTTTTCTAAATGCCTAGCAACAGAGCCAGAGACTATAATCTTAACCCTGGGAGATGGGAGTAGGTGTTTCGTCTTGTTCTGCTTTCTCCTAATGACTGTTTATTTTCTGGCCTGATGAACCAAAGGACCTGGCGCTCGAGCACTGTGACAAAAAAGAATAGAAAAAAAGAATAGAAAAGAAACAAGTCCTTCAATTTGCCTGCTGTTAGAAAATGTGTGGGGGAATGTGTGGAGAAAGGTTGCTTTTAACGGAAAGGGGATGAATGAAGGTCTTGAAAGTGTAGAGACTTGTGAAGCTATTAGTTCCAGGTTCCTGTCCCTTTGCCGCCAACCTTATAATTTGTCTGGAACCTTCCGATTAACTATAGAACCATTTATGGAGTTTACCGGAGTGCAAAAGGAGGATAATTAATCTCTTTTTTCTCAGAAGAGCAGGAGCCCTGTGGACATGGAGACCGGGGGGGGGGGGGGGGGGATCAGGGAAGACGAGAGTAATTGTCGCATCTCTGACTCATCACCGTATTGTCAGCGCATCGATATGGGAGACCCATGACCTTGGCCCCCTCACTAGTGCCAGGTTGCATTTTCACAACAGCTGCCGGAGAAACAATAACACTTTGCAGCCACACACAGGTAAACAATGGTCGAGAGTGTGAGACAAACAGGCAGATTAATGATCCTTATCTCTTTCTCCCTCACTCTCTCACCATTCCTCGTTCACTGACTCACTTTCCATGTCCCTCTCTCTCCATCTCTCTCTCTCTCTCTGGGGTTCATTGAACACAGTGGAAAAGAGCCTGGAGGGGCCATAAGCACATAGATTCCCCAGTCGGACGCCACACATGGGGGACGAGAAAGATAGAGAGAGAGATAGAAAGAGAGAAAAAAAATCACTATTTATAATCGATTAAGAAATGAAGGAACTGCCGCATGAGTCGATGGCATTTATCTTATCAGCCTAAATTTAGTTTGCGCCCCGTCTGAGACACCGTGCAGCTTCCCAGAAAACACAGGTATTGCACAGGCCTTCAGGCAAGGGAAGCATTTAATTGCTTGGCGCTTGTGACTTGTTGTTGTTCATTGCATTTAGTGCAGGGAATGAATAAATACAGCCTTCCCACAATACCTTGCAGTACTGTGCTCGATATTTCACCTACGCCTATAATTTTCAATTATTGTGTGTTGTTGAGCCACGGTGGATATTGTTTTCATCCCTCACTGCACGCCGGTGAGTTCTATTTTTTTTTTTAATTAATGAAAAAAGATATATTTGGAACTTTTAGCCCAGTAATGAAAAGATTGTCACCCTGAGGAGGATGCTGTGGGTGGATTGGACCACGCTGGTCCTTGGCCGCCTGTCATCATCGCTATGGTGATGGGGATTGGGTGCCCTGGCTCCCTGGACTTAGTGGCTCTATTCTTGAGGGGAATGAGTTGGCAGTTATGTAACGGCCTCTGGATCCCTCTGAGCACCTAAGGCTCCATTGAGAGAGAAAGGGAGAGAGAGAGAGAGAGAGAGAGAGAGAGAGAGAGAGAGAGAGAGATGAGTTAAAGTGGGGGGCGAGGGGAGAGAAGGGTTTAGAGCAAAAAGAAATAGAAGAGAAACACCAAGAGAAAAGAAGGGTCTAAAAGAAGGAGAAGAAAGTAAAGGAAAGGAAGGGGAGAGAAAGGAAAGAGTGGGAGGAGGATACAGTATGGAGGTATAGAGGACAACAGAGGAAAGACAAGGACAGACACAGGAGAAAGAAAGAGAGGAGAGGGAAGACAGAAAGGGAGAGACAGCAGTAGATCTAGATGCAGGTGGAGAGAATTGAATGGGATTGAATGGAGAAAGAAATCAGGAGACAGAAAAAAAGAACCAGACAGAGAGAGATGCTGTGAGAAGATGATGAGCAGGAGAGGACAAAGGAAGAGACAAGAGCTCCATGGTGTCTGACTAGAAGAGGAAGATGGCAATAATTAGCCAGAGCTCTGAAAATCCCCCTGCCTTCTCGTACGACCCACTCTTCTATGGGCACGCTTGGCTGGGACCTTAAGCCATTATATAAGTCACAGCATTAAAAATCGGCTGCCTGAAGACATAACATTAGCTGCGTTTACTCTTTAAAGCCGCGAGCTCTTCCAAAAGCGCTTACACAATAATAGAGAGAGAGGAGGGTGAGAGGGAGAAAGTCACATCAAACAAGAGAAAGATGAAGGGAGGTGGAGAGAGGCTTATGAAAGGATGCAGGGATTTAAAGGAGGAAGATGCACAGCGAAAGGAAAAACGAGATACAGAAGGCCAGCGTGAGCGAAATGGAAGAAAAACAAAACAACAAACAACAACCGCAAAAAAACAGACCAAACACAAACAAGCATCACCGGAGGGGAACCTAGGGGGCGGAGGCTTGTGCACATGCCCGGACGGCAGTGGCAGACATCAGCTGATCCGCCGCCCTGCGCCATCGCCATGGCAACCCCGTCTCCTGGGGAAGTGTTGGCATGACAACGGCGGAGCCAGGAATGGACTGGGAGGCAGGGAGGAGAGAAGTGGAGAAGAGATGGGAGGGGAAGGGGAGGCTGTTGACAGGCAGGCAGGCAGGCAGTGGATGCACATTTGAGAATGGTGGTGGCAGGGGGAAACGATGAATGAGGGGGGTAGGGTGAGGGTGGGGGGATTGGTCCGAGGATTAACGCCGACTTATTTTAGAACCACAACAGCGCTGGCTTAAGCACCGGGAAGGGGGGGAAGGGGGGAGGGGGGTTTGTTTTCATTTAGCCACGACATGGTTAAAAACCCTGACCCCGTTTAACCACACTGTGATCATCCTATAACGGGTGACGGGGGCTTAGCTGTCAGATAAATCATCTCTGGGCAGTGGTGGCAGGGCGGACACACCGAGGTCCGACCACGTGCTCTGGTGTGCTGACCCACTGCCTTTTGTCGGCCCCGCCACCACCCCCCCTCCCCCCACGCTGCCCCTGCCCCAGCTTCACTGACCAATGAATCCAGAGGCCGGGCAGGGTTTAGCAGGGCAGCGGTGCGCGCTAATCAGCTAGCGCTAAACACTTTCCCCCTACAACCAACCTTCAGCTATCGATCGGGCCTGCATGACTCACTGAGCCTGTTTTACAGTGGCTGCTCTCGGCCTCCCTCTCCCTCTCGCTTTCTCCATCCTTCTCTCTTTCTCTTTCACTCTCTCTCTGTCTCTCTTTTTTATCACTGCATCCCTCTCCCCTGATTCTGGGGCTATAGTCTTCACGATCTGACTCTGCTTCCTTGTTAAGAGCGGTTCATGGGATGTCCCTGCAGTTAGCGCGTGTGCTGGGCTTTGGGTACTGACGGAGTGGAGCGTCAGGCAGCTCAATGGGGTTTCCAGGGGAACGGCACAGCAGAGGGCAGGGGGCTAGGATATTAGGTATTGGGGGGTGTTGTTCTGTACTCAGAAGGGTGAAAAGCAGACATACAGTACAGTACAAACACACACACACACACACACACACACACACACACAAACAAGTCGATACACATACAAAAAAGTGAGGATGACTGCAGTTTCTTCTCAACACTACAAATGGGGCTCTAATCTATAACATTTTTTTTACATAACCACATCTGCACATATTTTTGTTTTAAACATGATTACATCTGAATATACACATTTATAATGTATATACACTGCATATATGGGAATACACACATACACGCACATACATAGAGTACACACAAGTGCAAATACACAAACCCCCATTCAGACAGTCAGAACTAATGGCTTTTGCTGCCATGGTTGTCACCCCTAGCGATGGCTGCTCCTGGGGGAGTGAAACAGGGAGGGAAAGCGGCTGTCCTGTCTCCACGGTGACTGATGGCCAAGGCAGCTCTAGGAAGGGGGGGGGGGGGTCTCCCTCAAGGTCGTCTTTCCGAGTATAAGCCCCGGCTATCACACTGTAATCCCACAGAAAGGTCCAGGATTTCGGCAGTGCTAAAAGCGTGCTGGGGGATACTGGGATGAGTCACGTAAATGTTTTTTTGGAGGTTTGGATGGTTTGGATTTTACATATTTTGGCCGTTTGGGTAGTTCTTGACTCAGAACTGAAACAGAAACTGAAAATAAGGCAGACAGGTTTTGATTTTTCAGGATAAAACCTGAAAAAGCTGGCCTGATTATTCAATGTATTTAAGATGGACAGATTCAAGCCAAATGAGTGAAAAAGCTTTTTTTCACCCTCTAAGGATTAGTCCATGAAACAGTCCCCCAACCATTCAGGCATTATTACTGCCCCGAAGTTCATTAGCACCAAGGAACATGTTCCTCTCATTGATACCAACTAATGAAAGTGTCAGCTATGGGCTACAAGGCTCTGCATAGTCAGTGCCATTACATTTCCTCCCAGGGTAAGTAACTCACATTATAGAGAGGGATGCTCTTCATGGGTTTGTATTGTTTGACCGGGTCCATCTTGTATAGGTGTCTGTCAGTAATGAGCACAGCTCGGTCCTCCGCCTTGTTGAAGTGGTTGATCTGTGAAACACACGTGCCATTATTATTGGCTCTGTCACATCACACATGGGGTGTTACTGGACATTTTGTAATAGCGGGAGTGCATGTGTAGGTATTTTCACCAACCGACAAATACAGACACACCTGTGAAATGTGCAGCACTATGAGGGCAATAGAATGTTACCTTGCGGACGTTGGAGGAGAAAAGGACCCTCATGAACTTGTCCTTGCGCTGGAGCTCACTGGACACCAAGGTAAAGGAGGAGGCTGTCTCTGGGCTGTCCCGCTTCTACCCACAGACACTCAATTTGTTATTGCATGTAATTACACTTCGGTACAATGCATAACAAATAGACAAAAATCTGAGGTTTGGCTAATACTGATAAATTATACATTTGGCTATGCAGTCAAGTCAAGTCAGTTTTATTTGTCAATTTCTTCACATGTACTTGACATACAAAGGAATCGAAATTACGTTTCACACTTGTCCCATGCGTAGACGTTGACAACAATAAAGTGCAGATGCACAACAAAAACAGTTCTAAACAATAAGGTAATGTTAAGTAAAAAAAAGTGCAAGTAGGTTTAAGGCATTATACTTAGGTACATACAGGATATATGAGACAAGACATAACATAAAGTAAGTGTTCCAGCAGTATTGTTTTGTTGTTTGTAGTGCAACACAAGATTGTAGCAGCAGTAGTAGTAAATATAAATAGTGCAGTTGCACTTTGTTGGCAGGTGTTTGTTAATTTAGCAACCTGACTAGCTTAGATTGATAAGGTCCATTTTAGTTAGAACTAAAAACTAAAACTAAAAGTAATTAAAAAATTAGGGCCCCTGACTGGATTGAACGGACCCCTGGAGATCCTTAAGACGAATTTACACCTTAAATTCACACTCACCATGTAGTTGCCCTCCCAGGCTCTCTGCAACCCCAGGTCGGCTCTCTGGCCCTTCAGGCACTCCAGCGTGGCCACCTTGGCCCTCACCTGCAGCATCTCCTCCGGGGAGAGGCCTTTGATCAGCGTCCAGGCCCACCACCTAGTGGGAAAGTGTGTGTGTGTGTGTGTGTGTGTGTGTGTGTTTATGTGTGTGTGCAGGGTGGGGAGGAGGAAGGAACAGACACAATGCAACAATTTTCACACAGAGAAACTTACACTTAAAAGCTTCTGAGATAAGATGAGCAGACTGTTTCTTTTTCTCTTGTTTTTGTGCTCTTGTGGCTGTTTGACTCAAAGCTGATCACTCAAAGCTGATCACTCAAAGCGGTTCCCCGCACAGCACAGCACTTGTGTTGTATTATTAAGTCTATGTGTTGAAAGGGCGTTAAACTTCAGAACCAAAATGATCCTGTGTGTGCCAAACATCGGACGACTGGATGCTCTTGTTGAGCTTTATTGTATCTGTCTCATCACAAAGGTCTGAACGTTTTTTTCCCTTTCCCTTTCAGTTTACAGCTTTCAACTATGTTTTCCTCTCCGCTGTGAGCGGAGCACTGGGAAAGTCTCCCCAGTTCAGAAGGAGCTTTGAAGAATTCATCAGGCAGAGCTTTGATCAGGACATCAATATACAGTCAAAGGTGCACATGGCAGGCAGGCCACAAAACAGGTGTGCTACAGGGGCATTTTGGTTTTGGTGGAAAGGTAAAAAAGCTACTGTTGTGTAACAATGTAGTGCTTGTGGACACTAGTGTTAATCTCTAAATCCCATACCTGTGAGGAAAAACCATCCCGGGCTTCTCATCCTCGGTGTCTAATCATTGTGTTTCTAAGCCTCGGAAAGTGAAACCAGGTGCGATGCCACAAAGCAACCCAGGCAGGCAGGCAGCATCTCTTTGGAGCAGCTTATGCTAATGTAGCAGGCTAGCTGAGGACACTGAGGATTTATTATGAATCCCTTTCAGCACTGTGAGGGAGTGTTGGGTGGATCGTACAAGAGGTCTACATACGGGAGTGGTAACCAGGCTGTGCCAGACCATCTGTTTGAGTTAGAAACCTCAAAGAGGCCCTACTGCCCTAGTGCTTTGGGGCAAACAATGCCATGGATGACGATTATAGTGCTGGGAGCTAAAGTGAAATAGTAGATAAATGGTCCAACAGTTCTGAAGGCCTACTATGTCCCAGTTATAAGCCATCAAACTGAAATTGTCTCTTCGCTAAAGGCTAAAGCGTTTCGTGGCCTAAAATAAAGGTTATTACAATTCATTTTATAATGTTTTTTTCAGCTGAGGCCTTTTTAAGTTTAGTCTAGTGGACTCAGGTAGTGAGTTTTAAGGGCTTTTTTCAATCTAATAAGTCAATATAGGGTGACAGGAAATAAGTGGGTGACAGAGATGAGGGGGGTTGGACTCAAACCCAGGTCTCCAGGAACAGGGTATGGAGTCTTTGTCCACTAAGCCACAGCACCCTGGTAGTAATTTTTAAAAGCTTTACTACATCTTTACTGTCCCCTCAAAAGAGAGCTGTCTGCAGGCCATAACAAACCTGTTATAGATGTTTCTCATTGCCTCCTCGAACCGGCGCAGCACTTTGGGTGGCGTGGGCCACTTCACGTGTTTCCCATTGTCCTTCATGCTGCGGATGTTCTTGAAGCGGCGGTTCACCTCGCGGATGTAAGATCTCACCTTGTAGCGCCGGTACGCCCGAAGGATGATGAGTGCCGCTCGCATCCGCCGGTAACGCATCCGGGCAATTGTGCCACGCCACACCTTGACCCAGAGAGAGGAAAAAGGAAGACAAAAACACGGAGACAGGGAGATTGATTAGGTTAGCCGTTAGCCGTAGAAATGATCTATGGCTGTTCTCCACGCTCTCAAGGAATAAAACACCACAGCAGAAGGAAGATCCGTGATCAGTGTCTTCACTTTAAACAGGAGGAATGAGCCCAGTTCTTAGCAACCACACTGCGAGTGATAGGATATTGCCCTATCCCGGCCATAAATAATAGATGATAATGCATCTCTAGGGAGCCATCGTGGCTGTTAAGTTGCTAGTAAAAGCAAGGCCATATGCTCTCTTTGCTTCTCATTGACTCACACAGAAATGGGCAACAAATAGGCAAGGAAACTGTAAACAATGCTGAATGACTCTGTGTCCTTCTGGGAAACACATCGAGCGTTTGGATTTCAAGCTTAGCTCTCTGAATGTTAACCTATTATACCTTATCATATTGTAAGGAGGACTGAAAATAGTCTGAGGTTAAAAACTGAAAGCAGTATCAAGCCAACAGGCCCAAACTGATGACTATGTTTACGGTAAGTATACCCAACAGTCTCTGCTAATGGAAAACAGTCAAAGGCCACTGACCTCCCGTAATACATCTATAGTAACAGAGCTTAAGCCTGAGCTTGTAGGTTCTACTCTTCTCTGTAGATTTGCTCTCTTGTGGTGGTTAAAAACTACCAGTCAGAGACTGGCATCCTGTTTTCTCAGAGTTGTTCTCCGTTTTCGCCTTTGTCTGTTTATGCTATTGCTTAACAGCATATTGCTTATGCTCACTTTAAATAACAGCATCTGCTAAGAAAACATTAAAATATTCATAAAATGAGGATAGTGAAAACTATATTTCTGTTACATCTTATAATGGAAAGTAGAATAATCAATGTCTAATTTTAGTGTAAAGCATCAAAGCTATCTACACAATGAGGCCGCTGGCCACAGGTCTAAAACCGTAGGTCCTCTCTGACTTGTGCCCATCCTAAGCAATGACCTCACACAAACAGATGCAGTCTCCTGGGTCTCCCCGCTGCGACTGCGGGGCTCATTACGCAACACCCCCGATTAAATTATGCATCAGGATAGGCAAGGTCCACAGGGCCACAGATTTGTCACACTCAGCAAAGCTGTCCGGCACACTCCACCCTGAACTGTCCAGACTTATTTCAGTGAAGAGGGCGGGAGACATGCACACATTACAATCAATCTTTCGCTGAAATCTTCTCCTAATCAATACATTCACATGTGGCTATGGGTGGAATGGACGGATTGGTTATGTTGAAGAATGTCTTGATGTTGTCAGTTGGGACATCACAGAGAAGGACAAAAGGGCCTAGTTACTGGGGGTGCCTGTGGAAAAAAATAAAACAAGCCCTGAAATCCCACGGTGTTTCGGCTCAGCGTTTTCCTGAAACAAAGAGAAGAGCCCCTGCAGCAACGAGTCACATCTGCCGTGGCTCTGCTGCTGCAGTTCACACTCGTCTGTGTGACCTTCTCCCGCATGCGCTGCCTCTCGCCATATGTTCCCATCCTCAATTTCTCCACAGTCTCCAAGGCGCGACATGCGACTTACTCATCAACGCGCCTGGCGAGTACCTGTGACGTCGCGCATCTGTACCCTCCTCGAGCCATCCTCAGCGACCACTGCCGTCTGCATCAGAATTTTTGCCTGTCGCCGCCAGTGACGCCCCTTATGGTGTCGAGTGACATTCACAAGACAGCTGCAACATACACGTGTTTGCTGACTACACAGATAACACTGATGATTAAGGTCTTTGGATGAAACTAGGCAGGAGGAGGTTCTCATTAGCAGAACTCGGGCCAACGCGTGTTGAAAAAAACCTTTCAACTGGGGTCAGGCATAGACGACTAACGAAGACACCACAGCTCTCATCTGCATGTGTCTCAGATTGGCGACTTCTTTTAGTGTTGTGGCACATGTTGGGTGCCGTGACAATAGCCCCGAGAATAGCACCGAGAGAGGAGCCCATGACTGAGAGTGATGTGATACTTAAGCTGCGAGGACGCTGTAAACACTTATACGTGCTGCAGCAGCAGGTAGTTTCAACAAAGAGGCCAGACAGACGGCTGGCGTTCCACTCAAGAAGAGGGGAATGTAGGATGTGGGGATAGGGGCTGTGGGTTATGGTGCAGCAAAGGGGAAAAAGGGGGGGCGGGGTGGGTTTATTGGTGTAGGAGTGGTGCAACAGCACCCAAGGGACGCTGGGTAAATCAGCCCAGTAACAGTCCTCCCTCCTCTCCACCCTAGCGATCAACAGCGCCTGCAGACATCCAATAAGCCTGTCTGATCAGCATTTTAAAGACTCCTGCCACGTCGGATGCCTCCCCCCCTCCATCTCTACCCCCTCGGACCCCCTCCTTCCTCGCTCCCTGCCTTCCCTCTCCAAATTTACGACCTCATCAAAGGCTAATTGGGAGCCGCTCGCTGAGACAAAGTGTGACAGATTGCTGCGGCTCCGATTGGTCATTTCAACACCCTTCCAGAAAGGAAAAAAAAAAAACAGAAACAGCAATGGAGGTTTTTTCTTCATAAAAGACGGACAAAACAATTGCCATTTGCAATGGTCGTCTCAGGGAGAAAAAAAACCCAAATGGATAGATGGATAAATTCAGCAAGACAACACTGATGAAATTCCAAAATTGACAAGAAATCCAAAGATAAATATCAAGCATTTTTATACCATTAAAGAAGGGCTTTTCCGGGGTCAAGAAAATGAGAGTATTTATGAGGGGCGTGACTGAAAGGCGATGCTTTGTTAAATGTTCCGAAAAAGAGGTGGAAACCTTAATATGGAGACAGAGGAAGGAGGGGACAAAAAACCCTCCTGTATGTGTGTGTTACGTGTGTGTATGTTTCTGTGTGTGTATGTGTGAATGTTCATGTATGTGTGTGTGTTGTGCTGTGTTAGCATTTTTCATCAGGTGTCAGTGGGCCATTAGGTATGGATGGGAGGTGTAGGGGGCAGGGGTGAGGGAGTGAGAGCAGGGCAGCCGTTCATTAATCACAGAGGGACACGCAGACGGTGGTGGCAGCTCCCCAGGCACCTCGGAACCGGAGCCTGAGCCCACGCCTAAACACGCAATTCCTCCATGTTCAAAACCATCATGGGGGGGGGCGGGTTGCCGAATCTGAAGTCTGACACACTCAATACAGGCATAAGATGGTCATACACGTGTGTGTGTGTGTGTGTGTGTGTGTGTGTGTGTGTGTGCGTTGTTTGTGACATTGTGTGTTGCAACAACAGCTGCAAATATGTACACACACACACTCACACACACACACACACACACACACGTATATATACATCAATATAAATACTACATGTAAAATATACTATAGAAGGAGCAAAAAAGAGGGGGAGAGAAATGCATCAAAGAAAGCTGAGATAAAGAAAAAACAACACAAGAATAATAAAGAGAGAGTCTGGGAGGGAGATGGAGGCAACCATACTGGAGAGAGATTTTCATAAATCAATATGTTGTGGAGTGGCTGCTGAGTTTCATCTCCTCTCTGACCTCTAGCTGGCTGGCAGGCTTCATCAGGGGCGTTTGGTGCGCTGCCATCCGGTGGCAATTAGAGGAAGTAACAGCCGGACCCCCAACGCAGCTGTCAATCCCAACATACACACACACACACACACACACACACACACACACAAACACACACACCTCCCCCACTCACACACACACTACCAGCAACACATAATTAAAAGCGCTATCAGATTAAACACATACCTGCTACTTAGTGATTGAATTCCAGCACACAGAACCGCTGCTTTTCACCGTCTCTCCTTTTGTTTGATGAGATTTCCTAATTTATCTTTTGATTTCTCTTTTTATCTTCTAAAACCCCCTTCTCTCACTGAGTGGAAATACACATACAGAGACAAGGTTTGTGTATAGCAAACACACTGTATGCATTTTTAGATTTTTTATTTTAGTTTTAGATTTTATTTGGCATTTCTTTAGGTGTGATAAGATGGCAGTGCTCCATTACATGCACAGAACATTCAGATCTAAATGTGATAAAAATAAAATATAAACAGGAAGGAGAATAAAAATCTCCAAATCCCTTTAATATGCCAGTGAAAAGCACAGGGGGTCATATCAGAAGGCAGAAAGAGTACAAATATCTTGGCCAGAGGCCAGGAAATCCTTGGTTGCCATGGTGAGAACATCCCTGGCAAGGATAATGCCAAATGCCTCCTGAGGACAACAATGCCAGAGGTGCTCTTGGTGCAATACAGTACAGTAGAGAGCATCCTTCACATCGGCGTTCACAAAGCCAACTGAAAGCCAACCCATCCCATAATTTATACAGATAGAAGAAAAGCACCCCAGTTGTCTAATCACCTCACATGCTCTTTCCTACTGTATGTGGTGTGTGTGTGTGTGTGTATGTGTGTGTGTGTGTGTGTGTGTGTTTGTTTGTGTTTGTGTCTGTTGGGTAGAGGGGAAGGGGGTCATTTAAGTACTTGACAATGTTGACAGTTACATGCCACGACCCGGTGGCGCCTGAAGTGTCACGCCATCTTTCACTCTCATAGGGTCGAACAGAGATGCAACTTGCAACGTGGATTTACCCAGCAGACATTAATTATGACAGACAGTGAAAATGGATAACTAACCTATAATGGTGGTATAACGGAGGACATATTAAGAAACTAGGGCGGTTGCAGCGATACTGCATCAGCAATACTGCATCAGCAACACAGTAAAGATTTAAACTAAGTGCATCGATAGGAAACCAAAGCCAGTGAAATGTCAGAACGGCAATATGGATACAGTACAAGTTGGGCTGCCAAATGGAAATAAAAACGGAAATGGGATGCATTTGTTTACATTTCTGTCCAGTGATACATTTTGCATGCTGGTTAATGCAATGCAAAGCGATGACTTAGCTTTATGTATAAGGGTTTCAGAGGGAAGATGGGTACAAAGGCAGGCTTGAGGTAACCGATTGAAAGTCTCTATCGCCGTATATGGGCACAATCGATGCAAAAGAAAAATACACAGAGACATAAAAGGGATTACAACGAGTCCCCGCAGACAAAAAAGGTCCCCTCCTCAACATCACTGGAGAGATTGAGAGACAGACACAGTGATGGGCAGAGTCCCTCTTGAACCCTGTTAAATATTAATCGGCGAGAAGATGAGGGGGACAATTATGAATAATTCAACAGCGCCTTCGCTTTGTCTGATTTGAATCCCTCAAGATTGATACAGTCCCTTAATGAACAGGGGCGATGTTGCACCTCTTGGGCCGTGTGGGAGAATGTAAACAGATCTAAAAAAAAGACATTTCAGGGCGTCTGCTTTAACAGCGGACCTGCCGAGTGGGTGCATTTCTGGGGCTGCGGTGAGACCCTCAAGTGGCCTGGTGGGTTCTTGAAAACCCATCTGGGGATGTTTTGTAGGACAAACGGAGATTGGAGAGGGCATTGTTCAGATCTTCGCAGAGGAAAATATTTCCGTCTCGGGAGGAGAGGGGAATATGGCCACGCTAAATGGGGGTGGGGCAGAGATCTGAGGTGCACACGCGCGCGAGTACACACACACACAGACACAGACATTCACACA
Source organism: Limnothrissa miodon (assembly GCA_017657215.1). Taxonomy (NCBI): domain Eukaryota; kingdom Metazoa; phylum Chordata; class Actinopteri; order Clupeiformes; family Clupeidae; genus Limnothrissa; species Limnothrissa miodon. Next base: position 956,025 of record JAGFZM010001651.1, on the reverse strand, counting down.
CACACAGACACGCACACACACACACACACACACACACCACACAAACACAGAAACAGACACAGACTTTCACACACACACACAGAGACACACACTAACAGACACAGACACAGACTTTCACACACACATACACACACACACACACACACACACATACACACACACACACAACTAGGCAGGCAAATGCCCGACAGCAGGGCAGATGAGCCCCGGTATTATAGCGTGCCCGTGGGAGAAGTGCTGAAGCGGAACGGCTTAGGGGCCCGAGCAGAGCAGAGGAGAAGACAGATGAGACGAGGAGGGAGAGGAGGAGGAGAGGAAGAAGAAGAAGGAGGGAGACAGGGAGAGTGGGAGAAGGGAGGCAAGCTGAAATGACAGCGTGAAATGGGGAGTCGCGGAGGAAAGAACGGATAAAAAGGGCTACGAGGTAGCTGGCGCAGCTAAAGGAGTGTGACAGATATAGCCATCTCATTTCTCCCACATCTCTCTCTCTTCTCCCTCATCTCTCTCTCTCTTTCCTCTCCTCCACATCTCTCTCTCTCTCTCTGCACCTTACACCTCCATTTCCGCTCATTTGCTGAGAGATGGAAGGATAAGCACATCCTAAGTGGCTGGCAGAAAGAAGCAATGATTTTGACCACAACAACGATGTGATAAAAAGGGAAAAATAGAGTGAGACAGAGGAGGGGTAGAGAGAGTGGCAGAGGAGGTAAAAAAAGAGAAAAGGACAGATAGAGAGGAAATATGTGGGGGAGAGAACGAGAGATAAGGAGAGAGAGCAAGTCCTATTTTGGCACCCAAAACACTGGGACAAATCAGAATGTGTGAGATGTGACTGTCTTCACCACCCCCGTCCTCTGCAGACTGACTGAGAAGGAAAAACAGGGAGAGAGAAAAAGCGAGAAGAAAAGAGAGAAAGCAATGGAGAGAGAGAGAGAGAGAGAGAGAGAGAGATGGATGGGGGTTGGGAGGTACACCTTGGGGACTGGCATCAACACCTTTTGGCAAAACTGGCACTGTTGGCACCCTCCACCAGGTCTGTCACACGCTGATAAGGGGATTGTGTGGCACAAAGAGTGATCTGGCGTCTGCGACGGAGCAAAGCACACAGACGACAGAGAGACACAGAAAAGAGACAGAGAAAAAGAGAGAAAGAGAGAGAGCCGGCGAGTGCTAGAAGACATAACAACGACTGTGGAGAGTATAAATATACCCACACAGAGGGAATGGCAGAGGGTAAATGGCACCCCTGGTGCACTGATGTACCTCAGCGCGCTGTCTGTTGAAATGTCCGTGCTGTTTCATAATGAGCCGGCTCCGGACTCCTGACTGATGTATTTATACTGTCTGGGGGTCGGGGGAGGTCGCCTCAGCCTGGCTTGGTTGGGCTATTAAATGCACAGTACCTGCCTTCAGGCAAGTAGAGAGATGGGAATAAGGGGGGTGGTGTTTGGGGGTTGTTTCTCGGCTTTCAGGGGGTTAGCGGCAAGATTAATAAAGTGACAACACCAGTGGCGCGTCAACACCCTAACCTCCGCACACAACCCACCCACCCACCCAAGGCTTCCATAACAACGCGTTTGCCTTGGGGGGCTGTCTCTGAAAGGGGATAAGCCTGTGTCAGGACAACGTCTGCATTCAGACGGGTGACAAGCGAGGTCTCCGCCTCTCAATGCACAGGTCAAGCGAATCCATTCCCCCCTCCACACAAACACACACACACACACACACACACACACACACACACAC
>JAGFZM010001651.1:938612-954269 GCA_017657215.1 Limnothrissa miodon | reverse complement strand
GTCGTCTGGCATATTAGAACACTTTGATATCTGCTGCTGTCCACATGCAGCGTTATACTGGGAGAAAAACAGAGCTGGACAGGGATTTCATTTGCTGTAGATGAAACACTCTTAAACACTAGAAAAGCCTCCTCTCTACTCTGGTTTACTTGTCCTTGTTCAAACAGCTGAGTGATGTGAGGGTGTCCTATCTGGATGAAATACACATCTGAAAAGACTCCAGGCTTTGAAACAGGCATCTGAGGACATCTAGACTTGGCCCAGGGGTATGTGTGTGTGTGTATATGTGTGTGTATGTGTGTGTGTGTGTGTGTGTGTGTGTGTGTGTGTGTGTGTGTGTGTCTCAGTCTAAGGGAATAGGGGCTGGCAGCCAACACAGGTTTGATCTGTTCGACTGTCAGTCTACGCAGACAACGGTTCTGATATGACAGCAGACATGAGAGGAGCTGAGGAAAGAGATGAAGATGGGAAGCGAGGGACAGAGAAAGAGAGTGAGAGAGAAAGGGAGGAAGAGAGGAAAAGAGAAAAAGAAAGACAGAGACATGATAAGAGGGAGGGAAGAGAAGGACACTGTGAGAGGAGAGAGAATAGGCAGAAGACAATGTGAAAGAGAGAGATGATGAGAGAGTGAGAAAGAAATATATAGAAAGAGGGGGAGAGAGAGAGAGAGAGAGAGAGAGAACAGAGAGGATGTGGATGGTGAGTGGAGATGGACAGGAAAATGACAACAGCAGGTTGCACTGCTGGACAGCTCACTTAGTGAAGCTGTACTTAACATCTGCACAACGGAAGCTCACACACTTCTCTTACCTGTGTGTGTGTGTGTGTGTGCATGTGTTATCTTTCTGCACACATGTGTACTATATGTGTGTGTTGACTATGCATCTAGGTGTGTTGCATACAGTAATCTGTATGTGTATCTACATGTAAGTATGTGAGTGTGAGTGTCTTTGTGAGTGTGTGTTTTGTGCGAATGAGTGTGGGGATTGAAGTTCCGAGAGTATCAAGAACACAGTGACACCGATAGCTCAATATAATTGAAAGGCTCGGTGCTCTACAGGGGGACACGGTCACTGATAATTTCCACTCTATATAAAAGCCTTTTAATCTTGCAACAATAAAAGTCATGGAAAATAATGACAAAAGCTGTAGTAAATTAAATTTGAGTCCAAGATACTCTGTATGTGTGTGTGTGTGTGTGTGTGTGTGTGTGGTGACAGCTTCCTCTTTGTTGGTCCTGTCTGCTTGTCTGGCAGGACAGTGTTGGTGTGTGAGCCCAGATGAGGCTGTGTGTGTGTGTGTGTGTGTGTGTGTGTGTGTGTGTGTGTGTATTTGGGGAAAAGACAGAGGTGTCGCTGCATCACTGAACTCCGCAGTGCAGATATAGCACACGGCTCTCGTTCCAAAACGTGTGTGTGTGTGTGCGTGTGTGTTCAGAATACTTCTGTGTAAGGGAAAGAGAAGAGACTGAGGAATAATGACTCTGTGAGTGGAGAGAGAGAGAAGGTGTGTGTGTGTATGTAGGTCAGAGAGAGAGAGAGAAAGAGGGAGAGAGAGATGGGATAAAGTCACACTGGGAAATACTGTCATGACTCCAATCTTCAAAACAAATTTCACCTAATTACAATGATTAAACAGGATGTGGGATGAGTCCACCAAACAGGATATATGTGCTTGTGTGTCTGTCTGTCTGTGTTTGTGTGTGTGTGTGTGTGTGTGTGTGTTCGTGTGTGTGCGTCTGTGTGTGTGCATGAGTGTGTGTGTCTGAGAGAGAGTGAGGAGCGGGAAAAATGCCTTTTTTTTATAAATAAAGAATGAATATTATGAAACCTCTGTCCTGATGAGCCTTTGAACATACAACCACGCTTACAATACTGCAACAGATCCTGCACCAGTGAGAAATAGGGGGGTGGGGTTGTATAAGAAGGGTTTTTTTCACTGACGAAACTCTTCATACCTGAGAAACCTGGCTCATGGAACGAACGTGATTTAGGGTGACGACGGATCCCGGAGAAGGAACCAGGCGCATATGAAATCAGAATCTGACTCACCCAACGGAGCGGAAAGATATCGCTTCCTTAATTAGCAGTACAAAACCAACAGCAGCTTTCCTCACTAATGTCACCTTGTCCTGTTTTTTGGAGAATAATTTAACACCCCCCCCCCCACCGCCACCCGAATATGTGGCTATGTGTAATGTGATACATGGCCTTGTGTTGCCGCTAAGAGATTTGTTCAACAATTAAATGTCAACAGGCAGCTGTACTTCTGCTTTGGAAGAAGCAGAACATGATAAAGAGCCATAGCTCTGAGTTCTTGACAGATGGTAATGACTCATGTCAGTGTGTTCGGTTCAAACGGCTCAACAACGGTTTGTCACATTAAGCACTTTCGCCGTTCTTTGTATTCATGTGCCGTCGGCAAGTTCAAAGCAAGGTTGCTACAGGAATGTCTTTGTTGAAGTTTGTGAAAGTAGCTTCACCCGAACAAACAGCATAGCATCAAAAACGAAACCATCACACAGCGCACTGCTGTGAAACCACTTATCGTTATGTCAATTATGCTTTTATGTGAAATTATGCGACTGGGCACCTACAGAGACTATCAGATAATTCGGAGGGAGGTGGGAGAAGACTATGTTCTTGTCTGGCCTTTCCAGAAGAGCAAGAAGCTGTCTGGGGGTGAGATGTTGAACGCAGTATTTGGGGAGCTGTGAGCTGAGAGACAGGCGGGTCACACCGGGACTCACCTTCTGCAGGAAGAGCACGATCCTCTGGACCATGTCCGCACGCAGCTCTTCCAGGCTGAATATGGTGCGTGGGGTGCGGATGAACACCTTGGTCTTGCCGTAGGCCACGTCGTGCTCGAACCCGCAGCCCTGTAACAGCCGCTTCACTGCCTCACGGTCGGATGGGAGGTCATGATTGGGCCACGTGAACTGTGAGATCATCTTGTACCTGTCAGGGAGAGATAGACATATTAATTAACACTGTCTGCTGAAATACTACACTTCATCAAAGTCATTAAGTGTTTTTTAAAATAATTTTTCATTAGACATTTCATTAGACACATTCATTTAAATCAACTTGATGGACTGTCACCTGAACAAGTACAACTGTTGTTTGATGTTTGTTTTAACAGTGGTGTAAACTGTGGTTTTGTATCAAGTATTTTTGTACACATAACCCAAAACAATTTCTCTATCCATGTTGTCTTTGTGAAGCAAAACAAATCTGACTTCTGAAGACCTGAGTATCCATGCCTGCTATACACAGTTCTGAGGCAATGATGAAAGGCGCATTGCATGATCCAAATGGCATAACATGTTATCAAATATTTTTCCTCACTGGCAGGCTACAAACAATAAACATGTTTATGACGTCAATCCAATACTAGTCCTTCCAAAAATAACCATCTTACGAGCCCTGGCCTGAATACATTGATATCAAAAAAAATCTGGAATCAACCAATGACATTAAACTAAAACAAAAACACCCTAGTACGCCAGGAAATTGAAAAACAGTACATGAGGAAAATCTAATTGGCTTACGAAAGAGTAGGCTTTGGACTAAAGAGGCTTTAGAACATTGGTCAGCGCTGAGTAATCTGGATGTTGCTTCCTGTCTGTTTGGCAGTCAAAATAATTATGATGTAACATCAAGACTGATGCGTCAGTGTGGCAAAAGTGCATGGAAGAAAAAAAACATATTATGAAATTCATAGTGTGCTTAGATGACCCCCACGTCACCAAAACAAAGAGAGAAGCTTGACAGATGTTAAGCTGGGGTGAAAGATCAACATGTGTGCGTGCGGTGCAATGTTTCTGTGCGTGTTTCAGAATTACTTGACTTTGTTGCATGACTCGTAGCATGAAAAGCAAAGAGGAGAACCATCTTCAACCAACCAACTGGATGACCAATTTCCTCAGCTCCACAGACGACCCTGAAATGACTGATACAGCCTCCAGTTGGCCCTTGCTTGACTGCACCTAATGACATGGAACTATATCCTGGGATTATAATGGGACTCCTATATTACTTTATTTATACCACAATTTTCTTATAATGTGTACCTAATGGAATAATAGTGGACTAATCATCATCTGAGAGACTGAAAACCTGCCCTAGGCAGTTGGGTTAGCCCCTTGAGCCGTCGGAACTGCCCAAGGTTTCTTCCTTTACCATAACAAGTAAAAACAAAAAACGCTGCTAGGCAGTTTTTCCTTGCCTGTTGCTCATTGGGCCTCTTTGTGTTAAGCACTTTGAGACATGCCTTTTGTAAAAATGCGCTATGTAAATAAAATTGATTTGAATTGAAAGAGAAGATAAGATTATATCCAACGGACAGATGCAAGCAGGGGAAGAAGAGTGTGTGTGTGTGTGTGTGTGTGTGGAGTGGGGGGCAAACTTAACGAATGATTACTGTCATTATCCGTCCTGCTGTGTCGGGTCTCTGTTATTCTGTGGGCAGAAGTCTCGGCACAATTCTCAAGGCTGCCCTGAAGAATCTGGCCAAGCAGTCTTCATGCCCATTATACAGACACTCAGTAAGAGCTTTGCCCTTTTTGACTGCTCAAAGGGGTGAGTGGTTCAATTAAATGTGAGTGTGAGTGTGTGTGTGTGTGTGTGTGTGTGTAGTAAAAGTAAGAAAGAGAGAAAGAGAAAGATACACAGTGAGAAAAGAAACATGAAGAGAAAGAGAGATAGATAGAGAGAGAGAGAGAAAGAGAGTGAGAGAGAGAGAGAGAGACTGAGAGAAAAGTAGAATTATCACAGCAGAAACTATGTCATGGTGACCAAAAGCCAACTTCATAACACATGAGGCATGGACACACATAACCAGGACATAAAGAGGCCCTTGTGCCTGGAGCAGGTACGTCAAAACTCTTCTATGAAGGGGGAAAATACCGTTGTGGACCTCAATCAGAGATTTGATAATCAATGCTTCTCACAGGATCTGTGTCAGGTGAACTTCATCTCCATATCTATAGAAGACTCGCTGGCCTCCACCTGCCTACGTCACAAGTGCGTCATGAGGCTACTACAGTATCTCACCCTGCCTGCCGTGTGCTCATCCACTGCTTGGAAACAATACCTCTGCTAGCACTCCGTGGAGTCTTCTCATCTTCTCTGTCCTTTGATTCCACCCATTCAGCATGGAGAACGATAGATTGAGTCATCAGCACTTTGCCTTACAGGCACCTGAGTTTCAGCACCATTCAATTCGGTTCAAGTGAGTTCAATTCAGTTAAGTTGAATAAATAGCTGATGAGAATCTTTGTAAGATGTATATGCATCACAGCATCTCTCCCCACCCCCCCTCTCCACACATAATCTGACATTCGATGAATCAGCTGAGGTGGAAGGAGGACTGCCAATGAATATATTATCATATTGCTAATTAAGGCTCTAAAAAGGTGTTGTTTGGCTGATGCAACCACGGTAGCCAATGAAGAGCTACTGTTAGTGAATGGACATAAAAGGACCAAAAGCACAATAACAGAGGGTTACATGACGAGACGGCTGAGTTTGCTCTTGACTTAATAAGAATCACATCAGACAAAAGCTGTTGTAGTCAATGGAGAACATCTAATAGTGAAACACAATTGGTAGGCAGTATGGCTGTCCTTATGAATACAGCTGTTAATTAATAAAGTGAAAAAGGTAGTTAGTTTTACATAACTTACATCTGTACTGAAGACTGCAAGAAAGCAGTATGCGACCACAGAAAGTCTACACATACTCTCACTATGAAAACCTTCCACACGTAAATAGGGGATTCTGTCATTAAAACTGGCAATTGTTTTGTAAAAGAGTGGAGATTTCTTTTCTCTCTGGCAACAGCAACTCATGTAAACATCTTTTTGTCTGGCACATTCCACACAGCCTGTTCTGGCTCTTTGTGAGTTTTAGATAAGTACAAGGCAATGTAACAAAGCTATCAATATGTGCGCCAGTTGAATCTGGTCTTTCTTGGCACCCACCTCTGCAGGAAGCGAGGGTACGTCTGGCGGTTGGCAAAGCCAGCGCGGCGCACGCGCACGTTCTCCAGCAGGCCCAGGTACTCCACCTGATGCCTGCAGCGTTCCTCCTCAAACAGCAGCGGCGACTTCACGTCATTGGGCTTAATGCAGCGCACATAATACGGCTCCTGGGACGGCCAAGGAGAAGGGAGAGAGGGTGAGGTCAGCCAGGCCAGTGTGTGTGCGTGTGTGTGCGTGTGTGTGTGTGTGTTAGCTGTTAAAACATTTTGACAAGCTAACATGCAAAAATCAATACAAATGCTCACAAACAATCTGGCAAAAGAGCTAACACAGGCATACCACAAACGGAATCAATGCTGACATATGCACAAACACAAATGCAGACACACACTCTCACACAGTTTTTTCCCTCCTGTCTGATGCAATAAAGGAAACGTTAAAAATAGATAAACAAAAAGCAAAGGAAAAAATACATTTGCACACTACAGCATAAAACAGCACAAAACAATTAAAATGCCTAAGAACAAAGTGAATCAGTCAGTGAAACAGTGTGTGTGTGTGTGTGTGTGTGTATACAGAAAGAGAGAGGGAGAGAGAGAAAGAGAGAGACAGAGAGAGAGACCTTGGATTCTAGTTTCTCCACTAGTGATATCATGGAGTTCTTGAAGAGGGTGGCTGCCGTCAGTGGTCTCTTGGTCACCTCAGTGATGCTGAGCTTCCCCTCGGGCCACATGGCCTTCAGCACAGGGTTGGAACTAGATGCAGAATGGGGAGGGAGAGAAAGAGAGAGAGAGTATTAAAGAGGAGAGGAGGCGTGAGGAGGCGAAAGAGGGGGATAGAGAAAAGATTGGGAAAAGGGTAGAGGCAGAAAGTGAGAGGAAAGGGAGAATTTATTAACATTTATAAATAATTCATTGGGTAGAGGTCTCTGTGTGTGTGTGTGTGTGTGTGTGTGTGTGTTTGAGAGAGAGAGAGAGAGAGAGAGAGAGAGAGAGAGAGAGAGAAAGAGAGATTTTCAGTGTACCTGTTATACAGAAGCCTCTTAAAGTCTTGAAACAGGGTGTCCTTGTTTTTGTCTATGAAGCCCACAACAGAGTACCTGCAATCCATGAAAACACACACAAACACACACACACACACACACAAACACACACTTATATTTTACATTGATGCATTAATGGGTCCAAGAGACAGAGGCAAACACGTCATTGAGGGAAATAAGAGATTACAGTAAATTTACTAGTAATCCTACATCCACATACATACACAAACAAATGTAATATTTTGCAAAAGCCAGAATTTGATCACACAAGACTTTCACATTCACTATTAAACAAGTTGGCGAATATAGACACACACACACATGAATATTTAACAAGTTACTGAATATGAAAACATTCATGCACACATACAAACACACATACACTATTCATTAATAACATAGCAAAAATAACACAACACTACACACACACACACACACACACACACACACACACACACTGGCTGACTGACTGGAGGCCTTCAAAAAGCTCTTAAAGACCCAGCTATTCAGAGAACATCTTCTATCCTAGCACTAAATTGCTCTTTAAGGTTTCTGCTATGTAGCTTGATTGTTATCCTCTTTTTGTAAGTCGCTTTGGATAAAAGCGTCTGCTAAATGCATAAATGTAAATGTAAATGTATTTCTGACTCTCCAATATCAGCACGTACACACACATACACACACAGTACATACGAATGACTGACTCTAATCTGACCCTCTCTCTCTCCCCCTAGTGAGATACAGCCTTTACAGGAAGAGCTCTGTGAAGTACTGAAGGACCAGCGAGGATGCTGGGAAAGGAACTCGGGTCATTTCAGCGGTCCCCTACTGTAACCTTTCTACCTGCCCGCACTTGAGAATGACAATTAAGTGTTTAATGTGTTTCTTGAAACCACAAATGCAGATTTATTGTTTAAAATGCATTTTTCTATTGCCAACCACATACAGTAGGTTATAAATTAACTACTCGCAGTTTCAAGAGTTCAACAGTTATAGCAATAAGTGTCTGGCTAATCCCATGGAATTTTCATTTCACAGGTCAACATACCAACAGGTCCATAGAGCTGTCGGATGTGACAGAAACATAGAGGAAGTGGTTTGGGAAAAAAGAATGATTTGTTTTTGTCTCTTTTGGTTGAGTACTCTCATCTTTGTTTGTGTAATTGCTTGCTGGGAGATGAGCCAAGTTAACTCGAACCTCTAGTGAGTGTGTGTGTGTGTGTGTGTGTGTGTGATGTGCACTACTTACACCACGTCCCCTGCGTAGTGTCGGATGCGGAAGTCCCGGTCAAACTCCAGATTCTTGTCGGTGGGTGAGAGCTATGGAGAGAAAGAGAGAGGAGAAAAAGAGGGACAGAGAGAGATGTGGAGGGCAGAAGGAGAGACAGAATGAGGGACGGGGAGAAGTGCGAAGGATAATGAGTCACTCGTCATTTGTCAAATGATTCATTTTTACAGCAGCCCACATTGCACAGATTTTACTAAATGAGATTTCAGTGAGCACATGTGACTGTGGGCTCTGAGAACGTATTTGTGTATATCTGTGTGTGTATCTGTGCGTATGTGTGTGTGTGTGTGTGTGTGTGTGTGTGTGTGTGTGAAAGAGACAATGTGAGCATCATTAAAGTGTGAAACCAGGCATGTTTGTTGCCCTTGGTTAGAAAGCGGACTATATTCCAGTGTTTTTCCACACAGCAACGTGACCGGGGTTAAAGGGACACGCCTGTGGTCAATGGTGCAGAAACGCGTGCCGGATAAAAATACCTGCATGCAAAACATTCAGAAAATCTGGAGTGATAAGAAAAAAAGAGTGAGAGAGAGAGAGAGAGAGAGAGAGAGAGAGAGAGAGAGACGAGTAAGAAGAGAGAAGAGATGCAAGTAAAAAAAAATAGGAAGGAGACAAAGATGCACAGAGGAATGTACAGAGAAAGTGTGAGTGTGTGTGTGTGTGTGTGGTTGAAATACGTTCATATGCATAATATATGAGCAGTGAGCTTTTATCCCGGGTGAGACAGCAAGGCGGAGGAGGGGAGTGGGGATGGCTGTATGTAGGCCACTGCTCCAGTGCAGGAAAAGCTCAGGGCGCCTGCACAACTCTCTCAACTTACTGCACTCACTTTGAGTATGTGTGTGTGTGTGTGTGTGTGTGCGCGTGTGTGTGTTTGAGAGAGGGAGAGAGACTTTTGTGTGAGAGACTGTTGGGTGAAATGTGTGTGTTTGTTTATATGGGTATGTCTATGTGTGCATATGTCAGAGTGAGCTCAAAACTTTTTTGCGGCAGATTGTGCTGCGTGAGAGAGACAAGTGTGTGTGTGTGTGTGTGTGTGTGTGATGTGTCTTCTCATTGACCTGCACATTCTTCCCTTTGTGGGGACTGTGTGTGAGCCATGGATAATAAAGCTTTGAGTTCATTTTCACATTTAAATTATGCTAATGCATAATGAAGAGATTCTGCATCGTCATAGGAATGCGAACACATCCTTTTCCTAATGCAAATAGGTGGTATGTCATATGCATAGTTGAGTGTGTTTGTGTGTCTATGTGTGTGTGTGTTAATGTGTATGCTGCTAATTATGAGGCAGAGACTCCTCTGTGTAAGCGGGTGCAGATCTCCTGAGGATGTGCTGCAGCAGGAATCGAGGGCACCGCTAGCACTCGCTCTCGTCCTAGCGTAGCCTTATATAAGCATGAGCTGCCATTCATAAAATATCGCAGCGACATCAAAGAGCCCAAGAGCTGAGGCGCCCTCATTAAGAAACAAATGGGCGGTTCATCAACACACACACACACACACACACACACACAAATACATTCACACCTTTGAGGATTGTAAGGGCTGCGGGTAGTGATATAAAAAGGAGGGGGGCGGGGGGGGGGGGGGTTTGGAGGTCATGGTAAAGTTTCGCTGTTGCTGCTGTGTAAGAGCTAGGCTCCGGGGGCGACACCGTAACATGCTGTGCAATGGGATTTCATAGAGTATGTAGGACATCTGTACTCTCACTACTCTGCAGAGACTAACAGAATTTTTATTTTTGCACAGGCCTGTGAACTGGCAGTGGTGATCTGGGTAACTCAACGCTACAAAGGACACAGTAGCCTAATAATACAAAGCTATGTTGTCAGATTCCTTTACTTCAGCAAGCAATAGCCACTGTTACTACTTCTTTATCTAATAATGACCAATTTGATTGGAAGCATACTGACAATAGTCACCAATAACAAGCCATGAATGATGCTATCAAGTTACTTGTTCCACGTTTTATATTCTACCAATGGTAAACAATATCAACATGTGAAAAGGGATTGATGCGCACCAGTCTTGGAAAGGTACTGGTCACGATACATTTCTTATAAAATAAGTAAATGCATATTGAAAAAGCACATTGAAATTCCTTACAATTTCTTATTGCGTTTCTTGTTGATTTACTTATTTAAGTTTACCGTGAAAGTTGCTGAACAGGGGAAGTTTACAGCAGTAATTCAACCGTAAAACCGCTTCAAAAAAATATTACCCTGTGTAACTTGCTTTTGCCCAGGAGCAGAGAAGATATAAGTGTGCATGAGTGTGTTCTATGTAGCAGAGGGCTGGATGAGTCAACTCCCCAAAATTACTAATAATGAGCTCCTCACCCTAGGGACCCTTCTGGGGATTGGTTGGCCAAAGCATCCCCTACCCCTCACCCGGAGCATGTCACTCGGCATCAGCCTCAGACCAGTTCCTCCTTGGGTAACACGCCTGCCTTCAAATGTCACTCACACATCTCTGTTTATTTTCTGACCAGATGGTATTTTATATATTTATAAAACCAGAAACAAATAAACGTAATAGCCAGAAATCACAAATGAAATTCGGTTTACTAAATATTCGCTCGCTCTCAAAGACCGCCCTAATAAATGAGCTTATTATCGATAATGAAATTGACATACTTTGCCTAATCGAAATGTGACTAAAACCGGACAAATACCTTCCACTTAATGAGGCTACTTCTCCAAGTCACTTTAATTACCACATACCTCGACACTATGGTCGTGGCGGTGGAGCTGCCACAATTTATAACTCTAACCTCGCCATGGCTCCCAAATTTGAATACAAATTTAAATCTTTTGAAGTCCTTGTTCTCAATCTTATGCAACCTGACAAAACATCTAGATCTAATATACCCAACTTGCTATCCTACCTCAATGTCCTTCACAGACGACCCTGACATGATTGATACAGCCTCCAGCTGGCCCCTGGCTTGACTGCTCCTAATGACATGGGACTATATCGTGGGATTATAATGGGACTCCTATATTACTTCATTTATACCACAATTTTCTTATAATGTATGCCTATTGGAATAATAGTGGACTAATCACCATCTGAGAGACTGAAAACCTGCCCTAGGTAGTTGGGCTAGCCCCTTGAGCCGCCAGAACTGCCAAAGGTTTCTTCCTTTGAGACATGCCTTTGAGACATGCCTTTTGTAAAAATGCGCTATATAAATAAAATTGACTTGAATTGAATTGAATTGGTGGAGGACATATAACGGTGATGTAACCGGAGTTCAAAAAAGACTCCGTAGCATTAAGGTCAAGGCTGCTTACTCTAGTTAAGCATAGATTTTTTTTAAAGGTGAGGCTATTTTCTGAAGCAGAGGCTGATTCTCAGAAACCCCTTTTGTCCTTTGATAGTTCCCTGTCCATATGGCACAAACACACACAAACAGCCAGAAAAGCTGAATGTAAACAGATAAGGGCAAACTCTAGTCCTGAGGATATGGTGATTCAAGGTACAACAGTTGAGGTACTCAATTTGTTTAGTTTTGAGTAAAACATTCAAAATTAGATAAAGATAATCCATAACAGAATATAAAGAAACAATCACAAGGTTTAAGTCTACACTAGTCTGCACAAGTGGCTTCTCTCACAAAATGCAACTCAATGGAACCCTACTGCATGTTAGCGTTCAAGACCAATAAAAGCCAACAGAATTTCTGTAGCTTCTTTAAATCTTTAAATCTTCCGTTGGTCACACAATTGGAACTATCATTCCATGTACGAAATATTTAAAGGGATAGTTTGGTTTTTAACACATTAAGCCCCTTTCACAGGTTGTCTAAAATGCAATAAAGTGGTTGACATCGAAATTTTGACGATTACTTCTCTCTCGGCTATTTGGGAAATGTAGAATCGCCTCTGCCTGCCTTCAAAATGGCTAGCAATGGGCATGTGTTGTCTCTATCCTTAAAACACTGGTTTTAAAAAAGTGCTACTCACCAAGTGGTTAGTGGTGCTCAATGATGTTCCAAAACATGTATTGTAGCGAAATAAAGCTTCCGTCATGTTTTATTTGGCACTTTGTTTATATGAAGGAGCAAATAGATCCCTATGGGACTTACAAAATGGCAAATAAAACCTTACAGAAGCTGTATTTTGCTACGATAGTTGGGTTGGAACATCAGCAAGCGCCACTAATCACTCCATGAGTAGCACTTTTTTAAAAACCAGTGTTTTAAGGTTAGAAACAACACATGCCCATTGCTAGCCATTTTAAAAGCAGGCAGAGGCGATTCTATATTTTCCAAATAGCCAAGACAGGAGCAATCATCAAGATTTTGGTGTCAACCACTTTATTTCATTTTAGACAACCTGTGAAAGGGGTTCAATGTGTTAAAAACCGAACTATCCCTTTAACAATTTATCTCTTTGTTATGACTTATAATTATGGTTAAAGGATGGACGTGGTTAAGGTAAAGTTCAGCAAAGAGACCAACTGAACATAAACTTAAAAAACACCATTGTGGGAGTTTTTTTCATTTAATAGATCGTAATGAAAATTTAGAAGCATGTTGAAAATCAAGTCAATAGCTTATTCTAGCTTCAAGGTCAACAGACGCCATGTCCCCAGATATGCGTTTATGTGTGATATAACCACAAATACAAACAACTTTGAGTTGTACCGTACGCCTTCCTTATAAGATACTCTAAGCCGAGGTCTGAGCGGGTGAACGTGAAACAGAGGCTTCCAATCCTGATTGGAAGTGACTGTTCTTCCCAGCTCCTGACAGCAGTAACTGGTTGAACGTGTTCAGAGACATCCATCATCCGCCTTTGTTTGGGTCTCCAGCCCATCCGTGACAGCTGCTGGAGAAGCCTGGAGTGTTAAATGGGCTCTGGCCCTGGCGGGCCCTGATTGGTTGGGTTGGTGGATGATTGACAGGTTTGGATGCGCTCCCCTGGCAGGTGGGGAGAGAGGGAGGGTGGGGTGGGGTGGACACGGCTGCTCTGTAGGTGCCAGTCGAGAGCTGGTCTGCAGAGGGGGGACGGGCACAGGTGGCAGGGCATTTTAGGGGCTTCTGGGAGGATGTATGGAGGTAAAGAGATGAGTGTGTGTGTGTGTGTGTGTGTGTGTGTATGTGTGTATGTGTGTGTGTGTGTGTGTTTGTGTGTGTGTTCAATTCAATTCAATTTTATTTGTATAGCGCATTTTACAAAAGTCTCATTGCACTTCAAAACAAAGAGCACCAATGAGCAACAATGTGTGTGTGTGCGCGTGCATGTGTGTGTGTGTGTCCGTTTGTCCGTTTATGTTTGTGTAATGAGACACAGGAAGATGATGAGGTGACGAGATGGCAAGAAATGAGACGCCAGTTGCCAGAGCGCCAGCAGGGGTTCAGGCATAAAGGCTGCCCACCCCGATAACACGTGTTGGGACAGCCATTAGCCACATGTCGCTAGCACACACCCACACACACACACACACACAGACAAACCAATGGTCTATCAAAAATGGTCTCAACATCTCAAGGGCTTTTGTGCCACTTTTGTGACTATTTGTGTGTGTGTGTGTGTATGTGTGTGTGTGAGCGTGTGTGTGTGTATGGTTGTTTATCTACTAGAGGTCCACACTGATGATGAGTACGTGTGATGGCTGTAATCCTCTCAGCCACTGAATCCACCTGCGCCCACCCTACGATTGGCCCATTAATTTCCTCAGAGAGGGCTGAGGCAAGTGTTTGCTTGTGTGTGTGTGTGTGTGTGTGTGTGTGTGTGTGTGAGAGAGAGAGAGAGAGAGAGAGAGAGTGTGTGTGTGAGTGTGTGTGTCTGCTTGAGTGTGTCTGTGTGTGCCAGACGGGAAATGCTCGCTGGCATTCACTTGCCTGATCTGAGTGTGTTCTACAGGGGATTCAACAGAGAGACGGTTGTCTGTACCTTTGTTTCTTTTTCTACGATTCCCTCTCCACCTCCATCTCACTGTCTGATTGTGTTTTTCCCTATCTCTCTCTGCCCCAATGACTCATTCCTTCATTTCTTCTCATCTGCAATTTCTTAACTCACTTCCATCCTGAATATTTTGTTCTGGAATATTCCAGTTTCAAAAAGATAGTGAAAAAAGTACTACTGCTGATGTGTGTATGTGTGAGGGAGAAAGGATGTGTGTGTGTGTGTGTGTGTGTGTGTGTGTGTGTGTGTGTGTGTGTGTGTGAGAGCGTGTGTATATTTTATCATGTTTCTGTGTGAGTCAAAGAACAGAAAAGTTGGTGCATTGGTTGGGGAAATAAGAGTGTATAAATCTTCATGATTAATCTAATTGATATGCAACCACATGTAAGCGTGTGTGTGTGTGTGTGTGTGTGTGTGTGTGTTTGAGAGATGCAAACTGGCTGAGAAAAATGAGGATGGGAGATGACTGATCCACATCAGAGGATTAATCAACTCAGGAACAGCTCAACCAATCATGAGCTGATGCTGGTCCAGTCCCCCATCTCTCCAGCCTGAACTACAGATGGCCATCAGGCATCAGGGCCCTCACCCAGGCCTGGGCAAGACTGGGCAGCACTGGTTGTGGCAGTGGCAGTTAGTGATGAGTGAATGTTGAATATGTGTGTGTGTGTGTGTGTGTGTGTGTGTGTGTGTATATTTTACATTGGACGACACTGGTAAGATAATTGGGCATAATGATTTCCCCCAGACATTCATCCACTGAGGCCTAATGGCATTCACCCCCACTCTCTCTCTCTCTCTCTCTCTCTCTGTCTCTGTCTCTCTCTCTCTCCCACCGGACTCCTCATGCGGAGCCTGACCTTCAAGGCAACTTACCACTGTTAATGTCAGCCTGGCGCCTCTCACATATCTCACCTTCAACCACCAGACCCAATCCCAAAAATCCCATTACACTGTCAAATCCAATTACGCCCCATCCGGTTGTGTGTCGCTACCTCATTAATTAGCATCTTAGCTAAAGCTAAGCTGTAGATGTTCCATCCTGCAAGGCACAGCAGGCAAGCCATCATGTTTTTAGAGGCCATACAAAATTAATTCAACTCTATCTAAGAATTGACTAACTTAGGCTATTCTGTCGCCTACTGTATAAATCATAGGTTTAGACCAGCTATGACAGAATGTTATCATGAAGGGAAATATTTTTGAATTTTCATTCACTCAGTGACACAGACCTACAACACAGCTTACTCATACCTTTACGTACAGTGACACTAATATTACTACACACAAATTATCTGGCTAAGTAAGCTAAGTAAACTCAATCAAATCAATATGAATATGTACATGTACTTACACTATGTTTATCTATAACCTGTGTTTATGTGTGTGTGTCTGTGTGTGTGTGTGTGTGTGTGTGTGTGTGTGT